>CAWVNZ010001017.1:0-202051 GCA_963930735.1 Dioctria linearis
AATTTGCGACAGTAAAAACTTATTTTTTGAAAAATTTACTATAGAAAAGGCTATCCCTAGCGTAATTAAAATTTGCGACAGTAAAAAATTATTTTTTGAAAAATTTACTATAGAAAAGGCAATCCCTGGCGTAATTAAAATTTGCGACATTAAAAAAGTATTTTTTGAATAATTTACTATAGAAAAGGCAATCCCTGGCGCAATTAAAATTTGCGACAGTAAAAAATTATTTTTTGAAAAATTTACTATAGAAAAGGCAATACCTGGCGTATTTAAAATTTGCGACAGTATAAAATTATTTTTTGAAAAATTTACTGTAGAAAAGGCAATCCGTGGCGGATTTAAAAATTGCGACAGTAAAAAATTAATTTTTGAAAAATTTATTATAGAAAAAGCAATCCCTGGCGCAATTAAAATTTGCGTCAGTAAAAAATTAATTTTTGAAAAATTTACTGTAGAAAATTTGCGACAGTAAAAAATTAATTTTTTGAAAAATTAAGGCAATCCCTGGCGCAATTAAAATTTGCGACAGTAAAAAATTAATTTTTGAAAAATTTACTATAGAAAAGGAAATCCCTGGCGCCATTAAAATTTGCGTCAGTAAAAAATTAATTTTTGAAAAATTTACTGTAGAAAATTTGCGACAGTAAAAAATTAATTTTTGAATAATTTACTATAGAAAAGGCAATCCCTGGCGTATTTAAAATTTGCGACAGTAAAAAATTAGTTTGTGAAAAATTTACTATAGAGAAGGCAATCCCTGGCGTGTGTTTAAAATTTGCGACAGTAAAAAATTTACTGTAGAAAAGGCAATCCCTGTCGTAATTAAAATTTGCGACAGTAAAAAATTAATTTCTGAAAAATTTATTGTAGAAAAGGCAATCCCTGGCGTAATTAATATTTCCGACAGTAAAAAATTATTTCTTGAATAATTTACTACAGAAAAGGCAATCCCTGGCGCAATTAAAATTTGCGACAGAAAAAAATTATTTTTTGCAAAATTTACTATAGAAAAGGCAATCCCTGGCGTAATTAAAATTTGCGACAGTAGAAAATTATTTTTTGAAAAATTTACTATAGAAAAGGCAATCGCTGGCGTATTTAAAATTTGCGACAGTAAAAAATTATTTTTGGAAAAAATTACTATAGGAAAGGCAACCTCTGGCGCAATTAAAATTTGCGACAGTAAAAAATTATTTTTTGAAAAATTTACTATAGAAAAGGCAACCTCTGGCGCAATTAAAATTTGCGACAGTAAAAAATTATTTTTTGAATAATTTACTATAGAAAAGGCAATCCCTGGCCCAATTAAAATTTGCGACAGTAACAAATTTTTTTGAAAAATTTACTGTAGAAAAGGCAATCCTTGGCGGATTTAAAATTTGCGACAGTAAAAAATTATTTTTTGAAAAATTTACTGTAGAAAATGCAATCCCTGGCGCAATTAAAATTTGCGACAGTAAAAAATTATTTTTTAAATAATTTACTATATAAAAGGCAATCCCTGGCGCAATTAAAATTTGCGACAGTAAAAAATTAATTTGTGACAAATTTACTATAGAAAAGGCAATCCCTGTCGTAATTAAAATTTGCGACAGTAAAAAATTATTTTTTGAATAATTTACTATAGAAAAGGCAATACCTGGCGCAATTAAAATTTGCGACAGTAAAAAATTATTTTTTGAATAATTTACTATAGAAAATGCAATCCCTGGCGTGATTAAAATTTGCGGCAGTATAAAATTAAATTTTGAAAAATTTACTATAGAAAAGGCAATCCCTGGCGTAATTAAAATTTGCGACAGTAGAAAATTAGTTTTTGAAAAATTTACTATAGAAAAGGCAATCCCTGTCGTAATTCAAATTTGCGACAGTAGAAATTTATTTTTTGAAAAATTTACTATAGAAAAGGCAATCCCTGGCGCAATTAAAATTTGCGACAGTAGAAAATTATTTTTTGAAAAATTTACTGTAGAAAATGCAATCCCTGGCGTATTTAAAATTTGCGACAGTAAAAAATTATTTTTTGAAAAATTTACTATAGAAAAGGCAATCCCTGGCGGATTTAAAATTTGCGACAGTAAAAAATTATTTTTTGAAAAATTTACTATAGAAAAGGCAATCCCTGGCGGATTTAAAATTTGCGACAGTAAAAAATTATTTTTTGAAAAATTTACTATAGAAAAGGCAATCCCTGGCGTAATTAAAATTTGCGACAGTAGAAAATTATTTTTTGCAAAACTTACTATAGAAAAGGCAATCCCTGGCGGAATTAAAATTTGCGACAGTAAAAAATTATTTTTTGAATAATTTACTATAGAAAAGGCAATCCCTGGCGTAATTAAAATTTTCGATAGTAAAAAATTATTTTTTGAAAAATTTACTGTAGAAAAGGCAATCCCTGGCGCAATTAAAATTTGCGACAGTAAAAAATTATTTTTTGTAAAATTTACTATAGAAAAGGCAATCCCTGGCGTAATTAAAATTTGCGACAGTAAAAAATTAATTTTTGAAAAATTTACTGTAGAAAAGGCAATCCTGGCGTAATTAAAATTTGCGACAGTAAAAAATTATTTTTTGAAAAATTTACTATATAAAAGGCAATCCCTGACGCAATTAAAATTTGCGACAGTAAAAAATTATTTTTTAAAAATTTACTATAGAAAAGCAATCCCTGGCGGATTAAAAATTTGCGACAGTAAAAAAAAATTTTTTGAATAATTTACTATAGAAAAGGCAATCCCTGGCGTAATTTAAATTTGCGACAGTAGAAAATTATTTTTTGAATAATTTACTATAGAAAAGGGAATCCCTGGCGCAATTAAAATTTGCGACAGTAAAAAATTATTTTTTGAAAAATTTATTGTAGAAAAGGCAATCCCTGGCGCAATTAAAATTTGCGACAGTAGAAAATTATTTTTTGAAAAATTTACTGTAGAAAATGTAGAAAATCCCTGGCGTATTTAAAATTTGCGACAGTAAAAAATTATTTTTTGAAAAATTTACTATAGAAAAGGCAATCCCTGGCGGATTTAAAATTTGCGACAGTAAAAAATTATTTTTTGAAAAATTTACTGTAGAAAAGGCAATCCCTGGCGTAATTAAAATTTGCGACAGTAGAAAATTATTTTTTGAATAATTTACTATAGAAAAGGCAATCCCTGGCGCAATTAAAATTTGCGACAGTAAAAAATTATTTTTTGAAAAATTTACTGTAGAAAAGCTAATACCTGGCGCAATTAAAATTTGCGACAGTATAAAATTAAATTTTGAAAAATTTACTATAGAAAAGGCAACCCTGGCGTATTTAAAATTTGCGACAGTAACAAATTTTTTTGAAAAATTTACTGTAGAAAAGGCAATCCTTGGCGGATTTAAAATTTGTGACAGTAAAAAATTATTTTTTGAAAAATTTACTGTAGAAAATGCAATCCCTGGCGCAATTAAAATTTGCGACAGTAAAAAATTATTTTTTGAATAATTTACTATAGAAAAGGCAATCCCTGGCGTAATTAAAATTTGCGACAGTAAAAAATTATTTTTTGAAAAATTTACTATAGAAAAGGCAATCCCTGGCGCAGTTAAAATTTGCGACAGTAAAAAATTATTTTTTGAAAAAATTTACTATAGATAAGGCAATCCCTGGCGTATTTAAAATTTGCGACAGTAAAAAATTAATTTGTGAAAAATTTACTATAGAAAAGGCAATCCCTGGCGTAATTAAAATTTGCGACAATAAAAAATTATTTTTTGAATAATTTACTATAGAAAAGGCAATCCCTGGCGCAATTAAAATTTGCGACAGTAGAAAATTATTTTTTGAATAATTTACTATAGAAAAGGCAATCCCTGACGGATTTAAAATTTGCGACAGTAAAAAAATTTCTTTTGAATAATTTACTATAGAAAAGGCAATCCCTGGCGTAATTAAAATTTGCGACAGTAAAAAATTTTTTTTTGAAAAATTTACTATAGAAAAGGCAATCTCTGGCGGATTTAAAATTTGCGACAGTAAAAAATTATTTTTTGAAAAATTTACTGTAGAAAAGGCAATCCCTGGCGTAATTAAAATTTGCGACAGTAGAAAATTATTTTTTGAATAATTTACTATAGAAAAGGCAATCCCTGGCGCAATTAAAATTTGCGACAATAAAAAATTATTTTTTGAAAAATTTACTGTAGAAGAGGCAATCCCTGGCGCAATTAAAATTTGCGAAATTAGAAAATTATTTTTTGAAAAATTTACTGTAGAAACGGCAATCCATGGCGTATTTAAAATTTGCGACAGTAAAAAATTAATTTGTGAAAAATTTACTATAGAAAAGGCAATAGCTGGCGTAATTAAAATTTGCGACAGTAAAAAATTATTTTTTGAATAATTTACTATAGAAAAGGCAATCCCTGGCGCAATTAAAATTTGCGACAGTAGAAAATTATTTTTTGAATAATTTACTATAGAAAAGGCAATCCTTGGCGCAATTAAAATTTGCGACAGTAAAAAATTATTTTCTGAAAAATTTATTGTAGAAAAGGCAATCCCTGGCCCAATTAAAATTTGCGACAGTAGAAAATTATTTTTTGAAAAATTTACTGTAGAAAATGCAATCCCTGGTGTATTTAAAATTTGCGACAGTAAAAAATTATTTTTTGAAAAATTTACTATAGAAAAGGCAATCTCTGGCGGATTTAAAATTTGCGATAGTAAAAAATTATTTTTTGAAAAATTTACTGTAGAAAAGGCAATCCCTGGCGTAATTAAAATTTGCGACAGTAGAAAATTATTTTTTGAATAATTTACTATAGAAAAGGCAATCCCTGGCGCAATTAAAATTTGCTACAATAAAAAATTATTTTTTGAAAAATTTACTGTAGAAAAGGCAATCCCAGGCGCAATTAAAATTTGCGAAAGTAGAAAATTATTTTTTGAAAAATTTACTGTAGAAACGGCAATCCATGGCGTATTTAAAATTTGCGACATTAAAAAATTATTTTTTGAAAAATTTACTGTAGAAAGGCAATCCCTGGCGGATTTAAAATTTTCGACAGTAAAAAATTATTTTTTGAAAAATTTACTGTAGAAAAGGCAATCCCTGGCGTAATTAAAATTTGCGACAGTAAAAATTTATTTTTTGAATAATTAACTATAGAAAAGGCAATCCCTGGCGCAATTAAAATTTGCGACAGTAAAAAATAATTTTTTGAAAAATTTACTATAGAAAAGGCAATCCCTGGCGTAATTAAAATTTGCGACAGTAAAAAATTATTTTTTGAATAATTTACTATAGAAAAGGCAATCCCTGGCACAATTAAAATTTGCTACAGTAAAAAATTATTTTTTGCAAAATTTACTATAGAAGAGACAATCCCTGGCGCAATTAAAATTTGCGACAGTAAAAAGTTATTTTTTGAATAATTTACTATAGAAAAGGCAATCCCTGGCGTAATTAAAATTTGCGACAGTAGAAAATTATTTTTTGAATAATTTACTATAGAAAAGGCAATCCCTGGCGCAATTAAAATTTGCGACAGTAAAAAATTATTTTTTGTAAAATTTACTGTAGAAAAGGCAATCCCTGGCGTAATTAAAATTTGCGACAGTAAAAAATTATTTTTTGAAAAATTTACTGTAGAAAAGGCAATCCCTGGCGGATTTAAAATTTGCGACAGTAAAAAATTATTTTTTGAAAAATTTACTGTAGAAAAGGCAATCCCTGGCGTATTTAAAATTTGCGACAGTAAAAATTTTTTTTGAAAAATTTACTGTAGAAAAGGAAATCCTTGGCGGATTTAAAATTTGCGACAATAAAAAATTATTTTTTGATAAATTTACTGCAGAAAATGCAATCCCTGGCGCAATTAAAATTTGCGACAGTAAAAAACTATTTTTTGAATAATTTACTATAGAAAAGGCAATCCCTGGCGCAATTAAAATTTGCGACAGTAAAAAATTAATTTGTGACAAATTTACTATAGAAAAGGCAATCCCTGGCGTAATTAAAACTTGCGACAGTAAAAAATTATTTTTTGAATAATTTACTATAGAAAAGGCAATCACTGGCGCAATTAAAATTTGCGACAGTAAAAAATTATTTTTTGAATAATTTACTATAGAAAAGGCAATCCCTGGCGTAATTAAAATTTGCGGCAGTATAAAATTAAATTTTGAAAAATTTACTATAGAAAAGGCAATACCTGGCGTAATTAAAATTTGCGACAGTAAAAAATTAGTTTTTGAAAAATTTACTATAGAAAAGGCAATCCCTGGCGTAATTAAAATTTGCGACAGTAGAAAATTATTTTTTGAAAAATTTACTATAGAAAAGGCAATCCCTGGCGCAATTAAAATTTGCGACAGTAAAAAATTATTTTTTGAAAAAATTTACTATAGAAAAGGCAATCCCTGGCGTATTTAAAATTTGCGACAGTAAAAAATTAATTTGTGAAAAATTTACTAAAGAAAAGGCAATCCCTGGCGTAATTAAAATTTGCGAGAGTAAAAAATTATTTTTTGAATAATTTACTATAGAAAAGGCAATCCCTGGCGCAATTAAAATTTGCGACAGTAAAAAATTAATTTGTGAAAAATTTACTATAGAAAAGGCAATCCCTGGCGTAATTAAAATTTGCGACTGTAAAAAATTATTTTTTGAAAAATTTACTATAGAAAAGGCAATCCCTGGCGCAATTAAAATTTGCGACAGTAAAAAATTATTTTTTGAAAAATTTACTATAGAAAAGGCAATCCCTAGCGTAATTAAAATTTGCGACAGCAAAAAATTATTTTTTGAAAAATTTACTATAGAAAAGGCAATCCCTGGCGTAATTAAAATTTGCGACATTAAAAAAGAATTTTTTGAATAATTTACTATAGAAAAGGCAATCCCTGGCGCAATTAAAATTTGCGACAGTAAAAAATTATTTTTTGAAAAATTTACTATAGAAAAGGCAATACCTGGCGTATTTAAAATTTGCGACAGTATAAAATTATTTTTTGAAAAATTTACTGTAGAAAAGGCAATCCGTGGCGGATTTAAAAATTGCGACAGTAAAAAATTAATTTTTGAAAAATTTACTATAGAAAAGGCAATCCCTGGCGCAATTAAGATTTGCGTCAGTAAAAAATTAATTTTTGAAAAATTTACTGTAGAAAATTTGCGACAGTAAAAAATTAATTTTTGAAAAATTTACTATAGAAAAGGCAATCCCTGGCGCAATTAAAATTTGCGACAGTAAAAAATTAATTTTTGAAAAATTTACTATAGAAAAGGCAATCCCTGGCGCAATTAAAATTTGCGTCAGTAAAAAATTAATTTTTGAAAAATTTACTGTAGAAAATTTGCGACAGTAAAAAATTAATTTTTGAATAATTTACTATAGAAAAGGCAATCCCTGGCGTATTTAAAATTTGCGACAGTAAAAAATTAATTTGTGAAAAATTTACTATAGAGAAGGCAATCCCTGGCGTGTGTTTAAAATTTGCGACAGTAAAAAATTTACTGTAGAAAAGGCAATCCCTGGCGTAATTAAAATTTGCGACAGTAAAAAATTAATTTCTGAAAAATTTATTGTAGAAAAGGCAATCCCTGGCGTAATTAATATTTCCGACAGTAAAAAATTATTTTTTGAAAAAATTACTATAGAAAAGGCAATCCCTGGCGTAATTAAAATTTGCGACAGTAGAAAATTATTTTTTGAAAAATTTACTATAGAAAAGGCAATCCCTGGCGTATTTAAAATTTGCGACAGTAAAAAATTATTTTTTGAAAAAATTACTATAGAAAAGGCAACCTCTGGCGCAATTAAAATTTGCGACAGTAAAAAATTATTTTTTGAAAAATTTACTATAGAAAAGGCAACCTCTGGCGCAATTAAAATTTGCGACAGTAAAAAATTATTTTTTGAATAATTTACTATAGAAAAGGCAATCCCTGGCCCAATTAAAATTTGCGACAGTAACAAATTTTTTTGAAAAATTTACTGTAGAAAAGGCAATCCTTGGCGGATTTAAAATTTGCGACAGTAAAAAATTATTTTTTGAAAAATTTACTGTAGAAAATGCAATCCCTGGCGCAATTAAAATTTGCGACAGTAAAAAATTATTTTTTAAATAATTTACTATAGAAAAGGCAATCCCTGACGCAATTAAAATTTGCGACAGTAAAAAATTAATTTGTGACAAATTTACTATAGAAAAGGCAATCCCTGTCGTAATTAAAATTTGCGACAGTAAAAAATTCTTTTTTTGAATAATTTACTATAGAAAAGGCAATACCTGGCGCAATTAAAATTTGCGACAGTAAAAAATTATTTTTTGAATAATTTACTATAGAAAATGCAATCCCTGGCGTGATTAAAATTTGCGGCAGTATAAAATTAAATTTTGAAAAATTTACTATAGAAAAGGCAATCCCTGGCGTAATTAAAATTTGCGACAGTAGAAAATTAGTTTTTGAAAAATTTACTATAGAAAAGGCAATCCCTGGCGTAATTCAAATTTGCGACAGTAGAAATTTATTTTTTGAAAAATTCACTATAGAAAAGGCAATCCCTGGCGCAATTAAAATTTGCGACAGTAGAAAATTATTTTTTGAAAAATTTACTGTAGAAAATGCAATCCCTGGCGTATTTAAAATTTGCGACAGTAAAAAATTATTTTTTGAAAAATTTACTATAGAAAAGGCAATCCCTGGCGGATTTAAAATTTGCGACAGATAAAAATTATTTTTTGAAAAATTTACTATAGAAAAGGCAATCCCTGGCGGATTTAAAATTTGCGACAGTAAAAAATTATTTTTTGAAAAATTTACTATAGAAAAGGCAATCCCTGGCGTAATTAATATTTCCGACAGTAAAAAATTATTTCTTGAATAATTTACTACAGAAAAGGCAATCCCTGGCGCAATTAAAATTTGCGACAGAAAAAAATTATTTTTTGCAAAATTTACTATAGAAAAGGCAATCCCCGGCGTAATTAAAATTTGCGACAGTAGAAAATTATTTTTTGAAAAATTTACTATAGAAAAGGCAATCCCTGGCGTATTTAAAATTTGCGACAGTAAAAAATTATTTTTTGAAAAAATTACTATAGAAAAGGCAACCTCTGGCGCAATTAAAATTTGCGACAGTAAAAAATTATTTTTTGAAAAATTTACTATAGAAAAGGCAACCTCTGGCGCAATTAAAATTTGCGACAGTAAAAAATTATTTTTTGAAAAATTTATTGTAGAAAATGCAATCCCTGGCGCAATTAAAATTTGCGACAGTAAAAAATTATTTTTTAAATAATTTACTATAGAAAAGGCAATCCCTGGCGCAATTAAAATTTGCGACAGTAAAAAATTAATTTGTGACAAATTTACTATTGAAAAGGCAATCCCTGTCGTAATTAAAATTTGCGACAGTAAAAAATTATTTTTTGAATAATTTACTATAGAAAAGGCAATACCTGGCGCAATTAAAATTTGCGACAGTAAAAAATTATTTTTTGAATAATTTACTATAGAAAATGCAATCCCTGGCGTGATTAAAATTTGCGGCAGTATAAAATTAAATTTTGAAAAATTTACTATAGAAAAGGCAATACCTGGCGTAATTAAAATTTGCGACAGTAGAAAATTAGTTTTTGAAAAATTTACTATAGAAAAGGCAATCCCTGGCGTAATTCAAATTTGCGACAGTAGAAATTTATTTTTTGAAAAATTTACTATAGAAAAGGCAATCCCTGGCGCAATTAAAATTTGCGACAGTAGAAAATTATTTTTTGAAAAATTTACTGTAGAAAATGCAATCCCTGGCGTATTTAAAATTTGCGACAGTAAAAAATTATTTTTTGAAAAATTTACTATAGAAAAGGCAATCCCTGGCGGATTTAAAATTTGCGACAGTAAAAAATTATTTTTTGAAAAATTTACTATAGAAGAGGCAATCCCTGGCGGATTTAAAATTTGCGACAGTAAAAAATTATTTTTTGAAAAATTTACTATAGAAAAGGCAATCCCTGGCGTAATTAAAATTTGCGACAGTAGAAAATTATTTTTTGCAAAATTTACTATAGAAAAGGCAATCCCTGGCGGAATTAAAATTTGCGACAGTAAAAATTATTTTTTGAATAATGTACTATAGAAAAGGCAATCCCTGGCGTAATTAAAATTTTCGATAGTAAAAAATTATTTTTTGAAAAATTTACTGTAGAAAAGGCAATCCCTGGCGCAATTAAAATTTGCGACAGTAAAAAATTATTTTTTGTAAAATTTACTATAGAAAAGGCAATCCCTGGAGTAATTAAAATTTGCGACAGTAAAAAATTAATTTTTGAAAAATTTACTGTAGAAAAGGCAATCCTGGCGTAATTAAAATTTGCGACAGTAAAAAATAATTTTTTGAAAAATTTACTATATAAAAGGCAATCCCTGGCACAATTAAAATGTGCGACAGTAAAAAATTATTTTTAAAAAATTTACTATAGAAAAGGCAATCCCTGGCGGATTAAAAATTTGCGACAGTAAAAAAAAATTTTTTGAATAATTTACTATAGAAAAGGCAATCCCTGGCGTAATTAAAATTTGCGACAGTAGAAAATTATTTTTTGAATAATTTACTATAGAAAAGGGAATCCCTGGCGCAATTAAAATTTGCGACAGTAAAAAATTATTTTTTGAAAAATTTATTGTAGAAAAGGCAATCCCTGGCGCAATTAAAATTTGCGACAGTAGAAAATTATTTTTTGAAAAATTTACTGTAGAAAATGCAATCCCTGGCGTATTTAAAATTTGCGACAGTAAAAAATTATTTTTTGAAAAATTTACTATAGAAAAGGCAATCCCTGGCGGATTTAAAATTTGCGACAATAAAAAATTATTTTTTGAAAAATTTACTGTAGAAAAGGCAATCCCTGGCGTAATTAAAATTTGCGACAGTAGAAAATTATTTTTTGAATAATTTACTAGAGAAAAGGCAATCCCTGGCGCAATTAAAATTTGCGACAGTAAAAAATTATTTTTTGAAAAATTTACTGTAGAAAAGGTAATACCTGGCGCAATTAAAATTTGCGACAGTATAAAATTAAATTTTGAAAATTTTACTATAGAAAAGGCAACCCTGGAGTATTTAAAATTTGCGACAGTAACAAATTTTTTTGAAAAATTTACTGTAGAAAAGGCAATCCTTGGCGGATTTAAAATTTGCGACAGTAAAAAATTATTTTTTGAAAAATTTACTGTAGAAAATGCAATCCCTGGCGCAATTAAAATTTGCGACAGTAAAAAATTATTTTTTGAATAATTTACTATAGAAAAGGCAATCCCTGGCGTAATTAAAATTTGCGACAGTAAAAAATTAGTTTTTGAAAAATTTACTATAGAAAAGGCAATCCCTGGCGTAATTAAAATTTGCGACAATAGAAAATTATTTTTTCAAAAATTTACTATAGAAAAGGCAATCCCTGGCGCAGTTAAAATTTGCGACAGTAAAAAATTATTTTTTGAAAAAATTTACTATAGAAAAGGCAATCCCTGGCGTATTTAAAATTTGCGACAGTAAAAAATTAATTTGTGCAAAATTTACTATAGAAAAGGCAATCCCTGGCGTAATTAAAATTTGCGACAATAAAAAATTATTTTTTGAATAATTTACTATAGAAAAGGCAATCCCTGGCGCAATTAAAATTTGCGACAGTAGAAAATTATTTTTTGAATAATTTACTATAGAAAAGGCAATCCCTGGCGGACTTAAAATTTGCGACAGTAAAAAAATTTCTTTTGAATAATTTACTATAGAAAAGGCAATCCCTGGCGTAATTAAAATTTGCGACAGTAAAAAATTATTTTTTGAAAAATTTACTATAGAAAAGGCAATCTCTGGCGGATTTAAAATTTGCGACAGTAAAAAATTATTTTTTGAAAAATTTACTGAAGAAAAGGCAATCCCTGGCGTAATTAAAATTTGCGAGAGTAGAAAATTATTTTTTGAATAATTTACTATAGAAAAGGCAATCACTGGCGCAATTAAAATTTGCGACAATAAAAAATTATTTTTTGAAAAATTTACTGTAGAAGAGGCAATTCCTGGCGCAATTAAAATTTGCGAAATTAGAAAATTATTTTTTGAAAAATTTACTGTAGAAACGGCAATCCATGGCGTATTTAAAATTTGCGACAGTAAAAAATTAATTTGTGAAAAATTTACTATAGAAAAGGCAATAGCTGGCGTAATTAAAATTTGCGACAGTAAAAAATTATTTTTTGAATAATTTACTATAGAAAAGGCAATCCCTGGCGCAATTAAAATTTGCGACAGTAGAAAATTATTTTTTGAATAATTTACTATAGAAAAGGCAATCCCTGGCGGATTTAAAATTTGCGACAGTAAAAAAATTTCTTTTGAATAATTTACTATAGAAAAGGCAATCCCTGGCGTAATTAAAATTTGCGACAGTAGAAAATTATTTTTTGAATAATTTACTATAGAAAAGGCAATCCCTGGCGCAATTAAAATTTGCGACAGTAAAAAATTATTTTCTGAAAAATTTATTGTAGAAAAGGCAATCCCTGGCGCAATTAAAATTTGCGACAGTAGAAAATTATTTTTTGAAAAATTTACTGTAGAAAATGCAATCCCTGGCGTATTTAAAATTTGCGACAGTAAAAAATTATTTTTTGAAAAATTTACTATAGAAAAGGCAATCTCTGGCGGTTTTAAAATTTGCGATAGTAAAAAATTATTTTTTGAAAAATTTACTGTAGAAAAGGCAATCCCTGGCGTAATTAAAATTTGCGACAGTAGAAAATTATTTTTTGAATAATTTACTATAGAAAAGGCAATCCCTGGCGCAATTAAAATTTGCTACAATAAAAAATTATTTTTTGAAAAATTTACTGTAGAAAAGGCAATCCCTGGCCCAATTAAAATTTGCGAAAGTAGAAAATTATTTTTTGAAAAATTTACTGTAGAAACGGCAATACATGGCGTATTTAAAATTTGCGACATTAAAAAATTATTTTTTGAAAAATTTACTATAGAAAAGGCAATCCCTGGCGTATTTAAAATTTGCGACAGTAAAAATTTTTTTTGAAAAATTTACTGTAGAAAAGGCAATTCTTGGCGGATTTAAAATTTGCGACAGTAAAAAATTATTTTTTGAAAAATTTACTGTAGAAAATGCAATCCCTGGCGCAATTAAAATTTGCGACAATAAAAAATTATTTTTTGAATAATTTACTAAAGAAAAGGCAATACCTGGCGCAATTAAAATTTGCGACAGTAAAAAATTAATTTGTGACAAATTTACTATAGAAAAGGCAATCCCTGGCGTAATTAAAATTTGCGACAATAAAAAATTATTTTTTGAATAATTTACTAAAGAAAAGGCAATACCTGGCGCAATTAAAATTTGCGACAGTAAAAAATTAATTTGTGACAAATTTACTATAGAAAAGGCAATCCCTGGCGTAATTAAAATTTGCGACAGTAAAAAATTATTTTTTGAATAATTTACTATAGAAAAGGCAATCCCTGGCGCAATTAAAATTTGCGACAGTAAAAAATTATTTTTTGAATAATTTACTATAGAAAAGGCAATAACTGGCGTGATTAAAATTTGCGGCAGTATAAAATTAAATTTTGAAAAATTTACTATAGAAAAGGCAATCCCTGGCGTAATTAAAATTTGCGACAGTAGAAAATTATTTTTTGAATAATTTACTATAGAAAAGGCAATCCCTGGCGGATTTAAAATTTGCGACAGTAAAAAATTTTCTTTTGAATAATTTACTATAGAAAAGGCAATCCCTGGCGTAATTAAAATTTGCGACAGTAGAAAATTATTTCTTGAATAATTTACTATAGAAAAGGCAATCCCTGGCGCAATTAAAATTTGCGACAGTAAAAAATTATTTTTTGAAAAATTTATTGTAGAAAAGGCAATCCCTGGCGCAATTAAAATTTGCGACAGTAGAAAATTATTTTTTGAAAAATTTACTGTAGAAAATGCAATCTCTGGCGTATTTAAAATTTGCGACAGTAAAAAATTATTTTTTGAAAAATTTACTATAGAAAAGGCAATCCCTGGCGGATTTAAAATTTGCGACAGTAAAAAATTATTTTTTGAAAAATTTACTGTAGAAAAGGCAATCCCTGGCGTAATTAAAATTTGCGACAGTAGAAAATTATTTTTTGAATAATTTACTATAGAAACGGCAATCCCTGGCGCAATTAAAATTTGTGACAATAAAAAATTATTTTTTGAAAAATTTACTGTAGAAAAGGCAATCCCTGGCGCAATTAAAATTTGCGAAAGTAGAAAATTATTTTTTTAAAAATTTACTGTAGAAACGGCAATCCATGGCGTATTTAAAATTTGCGACAGTAAAAATTTTTTTTGAAAAATTTACTGTAGAAAAGGCAATTCTTGGCGGATTTAAAATTTGCGACAGTAAAAAATTATTTTTTGAAAAATTTACTGTAGAAAATGCAATCCCTGGCGCAATTAAAATTTGCGACAGTAAAAAATTATTTTTTGAATAATTTACTAAAGAAAAGGCAATCCCTGGCGCAATTAAAATTTGCGACAGTAAAAAATTAATTTGTGACAAATTTACTATAGAAAAGGCAATCCCTGGCGTAATTTAAATTTGCGACAGTAAAAAATTATTTTTTGAATAATTTACTATAGAAAAGGCAATCCCTGGCGCAATTAAAATTTGCGACAGTAAAAAATTATTTTTTGAATAATTTACTATAGAAAAGGCAATCCCTGGCGTGATTAAAATTTGCGGCAGTATAAAATCAAATTTTGAAAAATTTCCTATAGAAAAGGCAATCCCTGGCGTAATTAAAATTTGCGACAGTAAAAAATTAGTTTTTGAAAAATTTACTATAGAAAAGGCAATCCCTGGCGTAATTAAAATTTGCGACATTAGAAAATTATTTTTTGAAAAATTTACTATAGAAAACGCAATCCCTGGCGCAATTAAAATTTGCGACAGTAAAAAATTATTTTTTGAAAAAATTTACTATAGAAAAGCCAATCCCTGGCGTATTTAAAATTTGCGACAGTAAAAAATTAATTTGTGAAAAATTTACTATAGAAAAGGCAATCCCTGGCGTAATTAAAATTTGCGACAGTAAAAAATTAGTTTTTGAAAAATTTACTATAGAAAAGGCAATCCCTGGCGTAATTAAAATTTGCGACAGTAGAAAATTATTTTTTGAAAAATTTACTATAGAAAAGGCAATCCCTGGCGCAATTAAAATTTGCGACAGTAAAAAATTATTTTGTGAAAAAATTTACTATAGAAATGGCAATCCCTGGCGTATTTAAAATTTGCGACAGTAAAAAATTAATTTGTGAAAAATTTACTATAGAAAAGGCAATCCCTGGCGTAATTAAAATTTGCGACAGTAAAAAATTATTTTTTGAATAATTTACTATAGAAAAGGCAATCCCTGGCGCAATTAAAATTTGCGACAGTAAAACATTATTTTTTGAATAATTTACTATAGAAAAGGCAATCCCTGGCGCAATTAAAATTTGCGACAGTAAAAAATTAATTTGTGACAAATTTACTATAGAAGAGGCAATCCCTGGCGTAATTAAAATTTGCGACAGTAAAAAATTATTTTTTGAATAATTTACTATAGAAAAGGCAATCCCTGGCGCAATTAAAATTTGCGACAGTAAAAAATTATTTTTTGAATAATTTACTATAGAAAAGGCAATCCCTGGCGTGATTAAAATTTGCGGCAGTATAAAATTAAATTTTGAAAAATTTACTATAGAAAAGGCAATCCCTGGCGTAATTAAAATTTGCGACAGTAAAAAATTAGTTTTTGAAAAATTTACTATAGAAAAGGCAATCCCTGGCGTAATTAAAATTTGCGACAGTAGAAAATTATTTTTTGAAAAATTTACTATAGAAAAGGCAATCCCTGGCGCAATTAAAATTTGCGACAGTAAAAAATCATTTTTTAAAAAAAATTTACTATAGAAAAGGCAATCCCTGGCGTATTTAAAATTTGCGACAGTAAAAAATTAATTTGTGAAAAATTTACTATAGAAAAGGCAATCCCTGGCGTAATTAAAATTTGCGACAGTAAAAAATTATTTTTTGAATAATTTACTATAGAAAAGGCAATACCTGGCGCAATTAAAATTTGCGACAGTAGAAAATTATTTTTTGAATAATTTACTATAGAAAAGGCAATCCCTGGCGGATTTGAAATTTGCGACAGTAAAAATTTTTTTTTTGAATAATTTACTATAGAAAAGGCAATCCCTGGCGTAATTAAAATTTGCGACAGTAGAAAATTATTTTTTGAATAATTTACTATAGAAAAGTCAATCCCTGGCGCAATTAAAATTTGCGACAGTAAAAAATTATTTTTTTAAAAATTTATTGTAGAAAAGGCAATCCCTGGCGCAATTAAAATTTGCGACAGTAGAAAATTATTTTTTGAAAAATTTCCTGTAGAAAATGCAAACCCTGGCGCAATTAAAATCTGCGAAAGTAGAAAATTATTTTTTGAAAAATTTACTGTAGAAACGGCAATCCATGGCGTATTTAAAATTTGCGACATTAAAAAATTATTTTTTGAAAAATTTACTGTAGAAAAGGCAATCCCTGGCGGATTTAAAATTTTCGACAGTAAAAAATTATTTTTTGAAAAATTTACTGTAGAAAAGGCAATCCCTGGCGCAATTAAAATTTGCGACAGTATAAAATTAAATTTTGAAAAATTTACTATAGAAAAGGCAATCCCTGGCGTATTTAAAATTTGCGACAGTAAAAAAAAATTTTGAAAAATTTACTGTAGAAAAGGCAATTCTTGGCGGATTTAAAACTTGCGACAGTAAAAAATTATTTTTTGGAAAATTTACTGTAGAAAATGCAATCCTTGGCGCAATTAAAATTTGCGACAGTAAAAAATTATTTTTTGAATAATTTACTATAGAAAAGGCAATCCCTGGCGCAATTAAAATTTGCGACAGTAAAAAATTAATTTGTGACAAATTTACTATAGAAAAGGCAATCCCTGGCGTAATTAAAATTTGCGATAGTAAAAAAATATTTTTTGAATAATTTACTATAGAAAAGGCAATCCCTGGCGCAAATAAAATTTGCGACAGTAAAAAATTATTTTTTGAATAATTTACTATAGAAAAGACAATCCCTGGCGTGATTAAAATTTGCGGCAGTATAAAATTAAATTTTGAAAAATTTACTATAGAAAAGGCAATCCCTGGCGTAATTAAAATTTCCGACAGTAAAAAATTAGTTTTTGAAAAATTTACTATAGAAAAGGCAATCCCTGGCCTAATTAAAATTTGCGACAGTAGAAAATTATTTTTTGAAAAATTTACTATAGAAAAGGCAATCCCTGGCGCAATTCAAATTTGCGACAGTAAAAAATTATTTTTTGAAAAAATTTACTATAGAAAAGGCAATCCCTGGCGTATTTAAAATTTGCGACAGTAAAAAATTAATTTGTGAAAAATTTACTATAGAAAAGGCAATCCCTGGCGTAGTTAAAATTTGCGACAGTAAAAAATTATTTTTTGAATAATTTACTATAGAAAAGGCAATCCCTGGCGTAATTAAAATTTGCGACAATAAAAAATTATTTTTTGAATAATTTACTATAGAAAAGGCAATCCCTGGCGCAATTAAAATTTGCGACAGTAAAAAATTATTTTTTGCAAAATTTACTATAGAAAAGGCAATCCCTGGCGTAATTAAAATTTGCGACAGTAAAAAATTATTTTTTGAAAAATTTACTGTAGAAAAGGCAATCCCTGGCGTAATTAAAATTTGCGACAGTAAAAAATTCTTTTTTGAATAATTTACTAGAGAAAAGGCAATCCCTGGCGCAATTAAAATTTGCGACAGTAAAAAATTATTTTTTGAATAATTTACTATAGAAAAGGCAATCCCTGAAGTGATTAAAATTTGCGGCAGTATAAAATTAAATTTTGAAAAATTTACTATAGAAAAGGCAATCCCTGGCGTAATTAAAATTTGCGACAGTAAAAAATTATTTTTTGAAAAATTTACTGTAGAAAAGGCAATCCCTGGCGTAATTAAAATTTGCGACAGTAAAAAATTCTTTTTTGAATAATTTACTATAGAAAAGGCAATCCCTGGCGTAATTAAAATTTGCGACAGTAAAAAATTATTTTTTGAAAAATTTACTATAGAAAAGGCAATCCCCGGCGTAATTAAAATTTGCGACAGTAAAAAATTATTTTTAGAATAATTTACTATAGAAAAGGCAATCCCTGGCGCAATTAAAATTTGCGACAATAAAAAATTATTTTTTGAAAAATTTACTATAGAAAAGGCAATCCCCGGCGAAATTAAAATTTGCGACAGTAAATAATTATTTTTTGAAAAATTTACTATAGAAAAGGCAATCCCTGGCGCAATTAAAATTTGCGACAGTAAAAAATTATTTTTTGAAAAATTTACTATAGAAAAGGCAATCTCTGGGGTAATTAAAATTTGCGACAGTAAAAAATTATTTTTTGAAAAATTTACTATAGAAAAGGCAATCCCTGGCGTAATTAAAATTTGCGACATTAAAAAAGTATTTTTTGAATAATTTACTATAGAAAAGGCAATCCCTGACGCAATTAAAATTTGCGACAGTAAAAAATTATTTTTTGAAAAATTTACTATAGCAAAGGCAATCCCTGGCGTATTTAAAATTTGCGACAGTATAAAATTATTTTTTGAAAAATTTACTGTAGAAAAGGCAATCCCTGGCGGATTTAAAATTTGCGACAGTAAAAAATTAATTTTTGAAAAATTTACTATAGAAAAGGCAATCCCTGGCGCAACTAAAATTTGCGTCAGTAAAAAATTAATTTTTGAAAAATTTACTGTAGAAAATTTGCGACAGTAAAAAATTAATTTTTGAAAAATTTACTATAGAAAAGGCAATCCCTGGCGCAATTAAAATTTGCGACAGTAAAAAATTATTTTTTGCAAAATTTACTATAGAAAAGACAATCCCTGGCGCAATTAAAATTTGCGACAGTAAAAAATTATTTTTTTGAAAAATTTACTATAGAAAAGGCAATCCCTGGCGCAATTAAAATTTGCGACATTAAAAATTAATTTTTAAAAAATTTACTATAGAAAAGGCAATCCCCGTCGTAATTAAAATTTGCGACAGTAAAAAAAATATTTTTTGAAAAATTTACTGTAGAAAAGGCAATCCTTGGCGCAATTAAAATTTGCGACAGTAAAAAATTATTTTTTGAAAAATTTACTGTAGAAAAGGCAATCCCTGGCGCAATTAAAATTTGCGACAGTAAAAAATTATTTTTTGCAAAATTTACTATAGAAAAGGCAATCCCTGGCGTAATTAAAATTTGCGACAGTAAAAAATTATTTTTTGAAAAATTTACTGTAGAAAATGCAATCCCTGGCGCAATTAAAATTTGCGACAGTAAAAAATTATTTTTTGCAAAATTTACTATAGAAAAGGCAATCCCTGGCACAATTAAAATTTGCGACAGTAGAAAATTATTTTTTGAATAATTTACTATAGAAAAGGCAATCCCTGGCGTAATTAAAATTTGGGACAGTAAAAAATGATTTTTTGAAAAATTTACTATAGAAAAGGCAATCCCCGGCGTATTTAAAATTTGCGACAGTAAAAAATTATTTTTTGAATAATTTACTGTAAAAAAGGCAATCCCTGTCGCAATTAAAATTTGCGACAGTAGAAAATTAATTTTTGAAAAAATTACTATAGAAAAGGCAATCCCTGGCGTATTTAAAATTTGCGACAGTAAAAAATTATTTTTTGAAAAATTTACTGTAGAAAAGGCAATCCCTGGCGTAATTAAAATTTGCGACAGTAAAAATTATTTTTTGAATAATTTACTATAGAAAAGTCAATCCCTGGCGCAATTAAAATTTGCGACAGCAAAAATTAATTTGTGAAAAATTTACTATAGAAAAGGCAATCCCTGGCGTAATTAAAATTTGCGACAGTAAAAAATTATTTTTTGAATAATTTACTATAGAAAAGGCAATCCCTGGCGCAATTAAAATTTGCGACAGTAAAAAATTATTTTTTGCAAAATTTACTATAGAAAAGGCAATCCCTGGCGTAATTAAAATTTGCGACAGTAAAAAATTATTTTTTGAAAAATTTACTGTAGAAAAGGAAATCCCTGGCGTAATTAAAATTTGCGACAGTAAAAAATTCTTTTTTGAATAATTTACTATAGAAAAGGCAATCCCTGGCGCAATTAAAATTTGCGATAGTAAAAAATTATTTTTTGCAAAATTTACTATAGAAAAGGCAATCCCTGGCGTAATTAAAATTTGCGACAGTAGAAAATTATTTTTTGAAAAATTTACTATAGAAAAGGCAATCCCTGGCGTAATTAAAATTTGCGACAGTAAAAAATTATTTTTTGAAAAATTTACTATAGAAAAGGCAATCCCCGGCGTAATTAAAATTTGCGACAGTAAAACATTATTTTTTGAATAATTTACTATAGAAAAGGCAATCCCTGGCGCAATTAAAATTTGCGACAATAAAAAATTATTTTTTGAAAAATTTACTATAGAAAAGGCAATCCCTGGCGTAATTAAAATTTGCGACAGTAAAAAATTATTTTTTGAAAAATTTACTATAGAAAAGGCAATCCCTGGCGCAATTAAAATTTGCGACAGTAAAAAATTATTTTTTGAAAAATTTACTATAGAAAAGGCAATCCCTGGCGTAATTAAAATTTGCGACAGTAAAAAATTATTTTTTGAAAAATTTACTATAGAAAAGGCAATCCCTGGCGTAATTAAAATTTGCGACATTAAAAAAGTATTTTTTGAATAATTTACTATAGAAAAGGCAATCCCTGGCGCAATTAAAATTTGCGACAGTAAAAAATTATTTTTTGAAAAATTTACTATAGAAAAGGCAATCCCTGGCGTATTTAAAATTTGCGACAGTATAAAATTATTTTTTGAAAAATTTACTGTAGAAAAGGCAATCCCTGGCGGATTTAAAATTTGCGACAGTAAAAAATTAATTTTTGAAAAATTTACTATAGAAAAGGCAATCCCTGGCGCAATTAAAATTTGCGACAATAAAAAATTATTTTTTGAAAAATTTACTATAGAAAAGGCAATCCCTGGCGCAATTAAAATTTGCGACAGTAAAAAATTATTTTTTGAAAAATTTACTATAGAAAAGGCAATCCCTGGCGCAATTAAAATTTGCGACAGTAAAAAATTATTTTTTGAAAAATTTACTATAGAAAAGGCAATCCCTGGGGGTAATTAAAATTTGCGACAGTAAAAAATTATTTTTTGAAAAATTTACTATAGAAAAGGCAATCCCTGGCGTAATTAAAATTTGCGACATTAAAAGAGTATTTTTTGAATAATTTACTATAGAAAAGGCAATCCCTGTCGCAATTAAAATTTGCGACAGTAAAAAATTATTTTTTGAAAAATTTACTATAGAAAAGGCAATCCCTGGCGTATTTAAAATTTGCGACAGTATAAAATTATTTTTTGAAAAATTTACTGTAGAAAAGGCAATCCCTGGCGGATTTAAAATTTGCGTCAGTAAAAAATTAATTTTTGAAAAATTTACTGTAGAAAATTTGCGACAGTAAAAAATTAATTTTTGAAAAATTTACTATAGAAAGGGCAATCCCTGGCGCAATTAAAATTTGCGACAGTAAAAAATTATTTTTTGCAAAATTTACTTTAGAAAAGGCAATCCCTGGCGCAATTAAAATTTGCGACAGTAAAAAATTATTTTTTGAAAAATTTACTACAGAAAAGGCAATCCCTGGCGCAATTAAAATTTGCGACAGTAAAAATTAATTTTTGAAAAATTTACTATAGAAAAGGCAATCCCCGGCGTAATTAAAATTTGCGACAGTAAAAAATTATTTTTTGAAAAATTTACTGTAGAAAAGGCAATCCCTGGCGCAGTTAAAATTTGCGACAGTAAAAAATTATTTTTTGAAAAATTTACTGTAGAAAAGGCAATCCCTGGCGCAATTAAAATATGCGACAGTAAAAAATAATTTTTTGAAAAATTTACTGTAGAAAAGGCAATCCCTGGCGCAATTAAAATTTGCGACAGTAAAAAATTATTTTTTGCAAAATTTACTATAGAAAAGGCAATCCCTGGCACAATTAAAATTTGCGACAGTAGAAAATTATTTTTTGAAAAATTTACTATAGAAAAGGCAATCCCTGGCGTAATTAAAATTTGCGACAGTAAAAAATTATTTTTTGAAAAATTTACTATAGAAAAGGCAATCCCCGGCGTATTTAAAATTTGCGACAGTAAAAAATTATTTTTTTAATAATTTACTGTAAAAAAGGCAATCCCTGTCGCAATTAAAATTTGCGACAGTAGAAAATTAATTTTTGAAAAATTTACTATAGAAAAGGCAATCCCTGGCGTATTTAAAATTTGCGACAGTAAAAAATTATTTTTCGAAAAATTTACTGTTGAAAAGGCAATCCCTGGCGTAATTAAAATTTGCGACAGTAAAAAATTATTTTTTGAATAATTTACTATAGAAAAGGCAATCCCTGGCGCAATTAAAATTTGCGACAGTAAAAAATAATTTTTTGAAAAATTTACTATAGAAAAGGCAATCCTTGGCGTAATTAAAATTTGCGACAGTAAAAAATTATTTTTTGAATAATTTACTATAGAAAAGGCAATCCCTGGCGCAATTAAAACTTGCGACATTAAAAAATTATTTTTTGAAAAAATTACTGTAGAAAAGGCAATCCCTGGCGCAATTAAAATTTGCGACAGTAAAAAATTATTTTTTGAAAAATTTACTATAGAAAAGGCAATCCCTGACGCAATTAAAATTTGCGACAGTAAAAAATTAATTTTTGAAAAATTTACTGTAGAAAAGGCAATCCCTGGCGTAATTAAAATTTGCGACAGTAAAAAATTATTTTTTGAAAAATTTACTGTAGAAAAGGCAATCCCTGGCGCAATTAAAATTTGCGACAGTAAAAAACTATTTTTTGAAAAATTTACTGTAGAAAAGGCAATCCCTGACGCAATTAAAATTTGCGACAGTAAAAAATTATTTTTTGAATAATTTACTATAGAAAAGGCAATCCCTGGCGTAATTAAAATTTTCGACAGAAAAAAATTATTTTTTGCAAAATTTACTATAGAAAAGGCAATCCCTGGCATAATTAAAATTTGCGACAGTAGAAAATTATTTTTTGAAAAATTTACTATAGAAAAGGCAATCCCTGGCGTAATTAAAATTTGCGACAGTAAAAAATTATTTTTTGAAAAATTTACTATAGAAAAGGCAATCCCCG
Organism: Dioctria linearis; assembly: GCA_963930735.1. NCBI lineage: Eukaryota > Metazoa > Arthropoda > Insecta > Diptera > Asilidae > Dioctria > Dioctria linearis. The sequence continues at coordinate 23,334 of CAWVNZ010001017.1, forward strand.
GTGTATTTAAAATTTGCGACAGTAAAAAATTATTTTTTGAATAATTTACTGTAAAAAAGGCAATCCCTGTCGCAATTAAAATTTGCGACAGTAGAAAATTAATTTTTGAAAAATTTACTATAGAAAAGGCAATCCCTGGCGTATTTAAAATTTGTGACAGTAAAAAATTATTTTTTGAAAAATTTACTGTAGAAAAGGCAATCCCTGGCGTAATTAAAATTTGCGACAGTAAAAAATTATTTTTTGAATAATTTACTATAGAAAAGGCAATCCCTGGCGCAATTAAAATTTGCGACAGTAAAAAATAATTTTTTGAAAAATTTACTATAGAAAATGCAATCCTTGGCGTAATTAAAATTTGCGACAGTAAAAAATTATTTTTTGAATAATTTACTATAGAAAAGGCAATCCCTGGCGCAATTAAAATTTGCGACATTAAAAAATTATTTTTTGCAAAATTTACTATAGAAAAGGCAATCCCTGGCGCAATTAAAATTTGCGACAGTAAAAAATTATTTTTTGAATATTTTACTATAGAAAAGGCAATCCCTGGCGTAATTAAAATTTTCGACAGTAAAAAATTATTTTTTGAAAAATTTACTGTAGAAAAGGCAATCCCTGGCGCAATTAAAATTTGCGACAGTAAAAAATAATTTTTTGCAAAATTTATTATAGAAAAGGCAATCCCTGGCGTAATTAAAATTTGCGACAGTAAAAAATTAATTTTTGAAAAATTTACTGTAGAAAAGGCAATCCCTGTCGTAATTGAAATTTGCGACAGTAAAAAATTATTTTTTGAAAAATTTACTGTAGAAAAGGCAATCCCTGGGGTAATTAAAATTTGCGACAGTAAAAAATTATTTTTTGAATAATTTACTGTAGAAAAGGCAATCCCTGGCGCAATTAAAATTTGCGACAGTAGAAAATTAATTTTTGAAAAATTTACTATAGAAAAGGCAATCCATGGCGTATTTAAAATTTGCGACAGTAAAAAATTATTTTTTGAAAAATTTACTGTAGAAAAGGCAATCCCTGGCGTAATTAAAATTTTCGACAGTAAAAAATTATTTTTTGAAAAATTTACTGTAGAAAAGGCAATCCCTGGCGTAATTAAAATTTGCGACAGTAAAAATTTATTTTTTGAATAATTTACTATAGAAAAGGCAATCCCTGGCGCAATTAAAACTTGCGACAGTAAAAAATAATTTTTTGAAAAATTTACTATAGAAAAGGCAATCTCGGGCGTAATTAAAATTTGCGACAGTAAAAAATTATTTTTTGAATAATTTACTATAGAAAAGACAATCCCTGGCGCAATTAAAATTTGCGACAGTAAAAAATTATTTTTTGCAAAATTTACTATAGAAAAGACAATCCCTGGTGCAATTAAAATTTGCGACAGTAAAAAGTTATTTTTTGAATAATTTACTATAGAAAAGGCAATCCCTGGCGTAATTAAAATTTGCGAGAGTAGAAAATTATTTTTTGAATAATTTACTATAGAAAAGGCAATCCCTGGCGCAATTAAAATTTGCGACAGTAAAAAATTATTTTTTGTAAAATTTACTATAGAAAAGGCAATCCCTGGCATAATTAAAATTTGCGACAGTAGAAAATTATTTTTTGAAAAATTTACTATAGAAAAGGCAATCCCTGGCGTAATTAAAATTTGCGACAGTAAAAAATTATTTTTTGAAAAATTTACTATAGAAAAGGCAATCCCCGGTGTATTTAAAATTTGCGACAGTAAAAAATTATTTTTTGAATAATTTACTGTAAAAAAGGCAATCCCTGTCGCAATTAAAATTTGCGACAGTAGAAAATTAAGTTTTGAAAAATTTACTATAGAAAAGGCAATCCCTGGCGTATTTAAAATTTGTGACAGTAAAAAATTATTTTTTGAAAAATTTACTGTAGAAAAGGCAATCCCTGGCGTAATTAAAATTTGCGACAGTAAAAAATTATTTTTTGAATAATTTACTATAGAAAAGGCAATCCCTGGCGCAATTAAAATTTGCGACAGTAAAAAATAATTTTTTGAAAAATTTACTATAGAAAAGGCAATCCTTGGCGTAATTAAAATTTGCGACAGTAAAAAATTATTTTTTGAATAATTTACTATAGAAAAGGCAATCCCTGGCGCAATTAAAATTTGCGACATTAAAAAATTATTTTTTGCAAAATTTACTATAGAAAAGGCAATCCCTGGCGCAATTAAAATTTGCGACAGTAAAAAATTATTTTTTGAATATTTTACTATAGAAAAGGCAATCCCTGGCGTAATTAAAATTTTCGACAGTAAAAAATTATTTTTTGAAAAATTTACTGTAGAAAAGGCAATCCCTGGCGCAATTAAAATTTGCGACAGTAAAAAATAATTTTTTGCAAAATTTATTATAGAAAAGGCAATCCCTGGCGTAATTAAAATTTGCGACAGTAAAAAATTAATTTTTGAAAAATTTACTGTAGAAAAGGCAATCCCTGTCGTAATTGAAATTTGCGACAGTAAAAAATTATTTTTTGAAAAATTTACTGTAGAAAAGGCAATCCCTGGGGTAATTAAAATTTGCGACAGTAAAAAATTATTTTTTGAATAATTTACTGTAGAAAAGGCAATCCCTGGCGCAATTAAAATTTGCGACAGTAGAAAATTATTTTTTGCAAAATTTACTATAGAAAAGGCAATCCCTGGCATAATTAAAATTTGCGACAGTAGAAAATTAATTTTTGAAAAATTTACTATAGAAAAGGCAATCCCTGGCGTATTTAAAATTTGCGACAGTAAAAAATTATTTTTCGAAAAATTTACTGTTGAAAAGGCAATCCCTGGCGTAATTAAAATTTGCGACAGTAAAAAATTATTTTTTGAATAATTTACTATAGAAAAGGCAATCCCTGGCGCAATTAAAATTTGCGACAGTAAAAAATAATTTTTTGACAAATTTACTATAGAAAAGGCAATCCTTGGCGTAATTAAAATTTGCGACAGTAAAAAATTATTTTTTGAATAATTTACTATAGAAAAGGCAATCCCTGGCGCAATTAAAACTTGCGACATTAAAAAATTATTTTTTGAAAAAATTACTGTAGAAAAGGCAATCCATGGCGCAATTAAAATTTGCGACAGTAAAAAATTATTTTTTGAAAAATTTACTATAGAAAAGGCAATCCCTGGCGCAATTAAAATTTGCGACAGTAAAAAATTAATTTTTGAAAAATTTACTGTAGAAAAGGCAATCCCTGGCGCAATTAAAATTTGCGACAGTAAAAAATAATTTTTTGAAAAATTTACTATAGAAAAGGCAATCCTTGGCGTAATTAAAATTTGCGACAGTAAAAAATTATTTTTTGAATAATTTACTATAGAAAAGGCAATCCCTGGCGCAATTAAAATTTGCGACATTAAAAAATTATTTTTTGCAAAATTTACTATAGAAAAGGCAATCCCTGGCGCAATTAAAATTTGCGACAGTAAAAAATTATTTTTTGAATATTTTACTATAGAAAAGGCAATCCCTGGCGTAATTAAAATTTTCGACAGTAAAAAATTATTTTTTGAAAAATTTACTGTAGAAAAGGCAATCCCTGGCGCAATTAAAATTTGCGACAGTAAAAAATAATTTTTTGCAAAATTTATTATAGAAAAGGCAATCCCTGGCGTAATTAAAATTTGCGACAGTAAAAAATTAATTTTTGAAAAATTTACTGTAGAAAAGGCAATCCCTGTCGTAATTGAAATTTGCGACAGTAAAAAATTATTTTTTGAAAAATTTACTGTAGAAAAGGCAATCCCTGGGGTAATTAAAATTTGCGACAGTAAAAAATTATTTTTTGAATAATTTACTGTAGAAAAGGCAATCCCTGGCGCAATTAAAATTTGCGACAGTAGAAAATTAATTTTTGAAAAATTTACTATAGAAAAGGCAATCCATGGCGTATTTAAAATTTGCGACAGTAAAAAATTATTTTTTGAAAAATTTACTGTAGAAAAGGCAATCCCTGGCGTAATTAAAATTTTCGACAGTAAAAAATTATTTTTTGAAAGAAAAATTTACTGTAGAAAAGGCAATCCCTGGCGTAATTAAAATTTGCGACATTAAAAATTTATTTTTTGAATAATTTACTATAGAAAAGGCAATCCCTGGCGCAATTAAAACTTGCGACAGTAAAAAATAATTTTTTGAAAAATTTACTATAGAAAAGGCAATCTCGGGCGTAATTAAAATTTGCGACAGTAAAAAATTATTTTTTGAATAATTTACTATAGAAAAGACAATCCCTGGCGCAATTAAAATTTGCGACAGTAAAAAATTATTTTTTGCAAAATTTACTATAGAAAAGACAATCCCTGACGCAATTAAAATTTGCGACAGTAAAAAGTTATTTTTTGAATAATTTACTATAGAAAAGGCAATCCCTGGCGTAATTAAAATTTGCGAGAGTAGAAAATTATTTTTTGAATAATTTTACTATAGAAAAGGCAATCCCTGGCGCAATTAAAATTTGCGACAGTAAAAAATTATTTTTTGTAAAATTTACTGTAGAAAAGGCAATCCCTGGAGTAATTAAAATTTGCGACAGTAAAAAATTATTTTTTGAAAAATTTACTGTAGAAAAGGCAATCCCTGGCGTAATTAAAATTTGCCACAGTAGAAAATTATTTTTTGAATAATTTACTATAGAAAAGGCAATCCCTGGCGCAATTAAAATTTTCGACAATAAAAAATTATTTTTTGAAAAATTTACTGTAGAAAAGGCAATCCATGGCGCAATTAAAATTTGCGAAAGTAGAAAATTATTTTTTTGAAAAATTTACTGTAGAAACGGCAATCCATGGCGTATTTAAAATTTGCGACATTAAAAAATTATTTTTTGAAAAATTTACTGTAGAAAAGGCAATCCCTGGCGGATTTAAAATTTGCGACAATAAAAAATAATTTTTTAAAAAATTTACTGTAGAAAAGGCAATCCCTGGCGTATTTAAAATTTGCGACAGTAAAAATTTTTTTTGAAAAATTTACTGTAGAAAAGGGCAATCCTTGGCGGATTTAAAATTTGCGACAATAAAAAAATTACTTTTTGATAAATTTACTGCAGAAAATGCAATCCCTGGCGCAATTAAAATTTGCGACAGTAAAAAAACTATTTTTTGAATAATTTACTATAGAAAAGGCAATCCCTGGCGCAATTAAAATTTGCGACAGTAAAAAATTAATTTGTGACAAATTTACTATAGAAAAGGCAATCCGTGGCGTAATTAAAACTTGCGACAGTAAAAAATTATTTTTTGAATAATTTACTATAGAAAAGGCAATCCCTGGCGCAATTAAAATTTGCGACAGTAAAAAATTATTTTTTGAATAATTTACTATAGAAAAGGCAATCCCTGGCGTAAGTAAAATTTGCGGCAGTATAAAATTAAATTTGAAAAATTTACTATAGAAAAGGCAATACCTGACGTAATTAAAATTTGCGACAGTAAAAAATTAGTTTTTGAAAAATTTACTATAGAAAAGGCAATCCCTGGCGTAATTAAAATTTGCCACAGTAGAAAATTATTTTTTGAAAAATTTACTATAGAAAAGGGCAATCCCTGGCGCAATTAAAATTTGCGACAGTAAAAAAATATTTTTTGAAAAAATTTACTATAGAAAAGGCAATCCCTGGCGTATTTAAAATTTGCGACAGTAAAAAATTAATTTGTGAAAAAATTTACTATAGAAAAGGCAATCCCTGGCGTAATTAAAATTTGCGAGAGTAAAAAATTATTTTTTGAATAATTTACTATAGAAAAGGCAATCCCTGGCGCAATTAAAATTTGCGACAGTAAAAAATTAATTTGTGAAAAATTTACTATAGAAAAGGCAATCCCTGGCGTAATTAAAATTTGCGACAGTAAAAAATTATTTTTTGCAAAATTTACTATAGAAAAGCCAATCCCAGGCGTAATTAAAATTTGCGACAGTAGAAAATTATTTTTTGAAATATTTACTATAGAAAATGCAATCCCTGGCGTAATTAAAATTTGAGACAGTAAAAAATTATTTTTTGAAAAATTTACTATAGAAAAGGCAATCCCCGGCGTAATTAAAATTTGCGACAGTAAAAAATTATTTTTTTGAATAATTTACTATAGAAAAGGCAATCCCTGGCGCAATTAAAATTTGCGACAATAAAAAATTATTTTTTGAAAAATTTACTATAGAAAAGGCAATCCTTGGCGTAATTAAAATTTGCGACAGTAAAAAAATTATTTTTTGAAAAATTTACTATAGAAAAGGCAATCGCTGGCGTAATTAAAATTTGCGACATTAAAAAAGTATTTTTTGAATAATTTACTATAGAAAAGGCAATCCCTGGCGCAATTAAAATTTGCGACAGTAAAAAAATTATTTTTTGAAAAATTTACTATAGAAAAGGCAATACCTGGCGTATTTAAAATTTGCGACAGTATAAAATAATTTTTTGAAAAATTTACTGTATAAAAGGCAATCCGTGGCGGATTTAAAATTTGCGACAGTAAAAAATTAATTTTTGAAAAATTTACTATAGAAAAGGCAATCCCTGGCACAATTAAAATTTGCGTCAGTAAAAAATTAATTTTTGAAAAAATTTACTGTAGAAGATTTGCGACAGTAAAAACTTAATTTTTGAAAAATTTACTATAGAAAAGGCAATCCCGGGCGCAATTAAAATTTGCGACAGTAAAAAATTATTTTTTGAAAAATTTACTATAGGAAAGGCAATCCCTGGCGCAATTAAAATTTGCGTCAGTAAAAAATTAATTTTTGAAAAATTTACTGTAGAAAATTTGCGACAGTAAAAAAATTAATTTTTGAATAATTTACTATAGAAAAGGCAATCCCTGGCGTATTTAAAATTTGCGACAGTAAAAAATTAATTTGTGAAAAATTTACTATAGAGAAGGCAATCCCTGGCGTGTGTTTAAAATTTGCGACAGTAAAAAATTTACTGTAGAAAAGGCAATCCCTGGCGTAATTAAAATGTGCGACAGTAAAAAATTAATTTCTGAAAAATTTATTGTAGAAAAGGCAATCCCTGGCGTAATTAATATTTCCGACAGTAAAAAATTATTTCTTGAATAATTTACTACAGAAAACGCAATCCCTGGCGCAATTAAAATTTGCGACAGAAAAAAATTATTTTTTGCAAAATTTACTATAGAAAAGGCAATCCCTGGCGTAATTAAAATTTGCGACAGTAGAAAATTATTTTTTGAAAAATTTACTATAGAAAAAGGCAATCCCTGGCGTATTTAAAATTTGCGACAATAAAAAATTATTTTTTGAAAAAATTACTATAGAAAAGGCAACCTCTGGCGCAATTAAAATTTGCGACAGTAAAAAATTATTTTTTGAAAAATTTACTATAGAAAAGGCAACCTCTGGCGCAATTAAAATTTGCGACAGTAAAAAATTATTTTTTGAATAATTTACTATAGAAAAGGCAATCCCTGGCCCCAATTAAAATTTGCGACAGTAAAAAATTATTTTTTGTAAAATTTACTATAGAAAAGGCAATCCCTGGCGTATTTAAAATTTGCGACAGTAAAAAATTATTTTTTGAAAAATTTACTATAGAAAAGGCAATCCCTGGCGTATTTAAAATTTGCGACAGTAAAGAATTATTTTTTGAATCATTTATTATAGAAAAGGCAATCCCTGGCGTATTTAAAATTTGCGACAATAAAAAATTAATTTGTGAAAAATTTACTGTAGAGAAGGCAATCCCTGGCGAATTTAAAATTTGCGACAGTAAAAAATTATTTTTTGAAAAATTTACTGTAGAAAAGGCAATCCCTGGCGTAATTAAAATTTGCGACAGTAAAAAACTATTTTTTGAATAATTTTCTATAGAAAAGGCAATCCCTGGCGTAATTAAAATTTGCGGCAGTATAAAATTAAATTTTGAAAAATTTACTATAGAAAAAGGCAATACCTGGCGTAATTAAAATTTGCGACAGTAAAAAATTAGTTTTTGAAAAATTTACTATAGAAAAGGCAAACCCTGGCGTAATTAAAATTTGCGACAGTAGAAAATTATTTTTTGAAAAATTTACTATAGAAAAGGCAATCCCTGGCGCAATTAAAATTTGCGACAGTAAAAAAAATATTTTTTGAAAAAATTTACTATAGAAAAGGCAATCCCTGGCGTATTTAAAATTTGCGACAGTAAAAAATTAATTTGTGAAAAATTTACTATAGAAAAGACAATCCCTGGCGTAATTAAAATTTGCGAGAGTAAAAAATTATTTTTTGAATAATTTACTATAGAAAAGGCAATCCCTGGCGCAATTAAAATTTGCGACAGTAAAAAACTAATTTGTGAAAAATTTACTATAGAAAAGGCAATCCCTGGCGTAATTAAAATTTGCGACAGTAAAAAATTATTTTTTGCAAAATTTACTATAGAAAAGCCAATCCCTGCCGTAATTAAAATTTGCGACAGTAGAAAATTATTTTTTGAAAAATTTACTGTAGAAAATGCAATCCCTGGCGTAATTAAAATTTGAGACAGTAAAAAATTATTTTTTGAAAAATTTACTATAGAAAATGCAATCCCCGGCGTAATTAAAATTTGCTACAGTAAAAAATTATTTTTTTGAATAATTTACTAAAGAAAAGGCAATCCCTGGCGCAATTAAAATTTGCGACAACAAAAAAATATTTTTTGAAAAATTTACTATAGAAAAGGCAATCCTTGGCGTAATTAAAATTTGCGACAGTAAAAAATTATTTTTTGAAAAATTTACTATAGAAAAGGCAATCGCTGGCGTAATTAAAATTTGCGACATTAAAAAAGTATTTTTTGAATAATTTACTATAGAAAAGGCAATCCCTGGCGCGATTAAAATTTGCGACAGTAAAAAATTATTTTTTGAAAAATTTACTATAGAAAAGGCAATACCTGGCGTATTTAAAATTTGCGACAGTATAAAATTATTTTTTGAAAAATTTACTGTAGAAAAGGCAATCCGTGGCGGATTTAAAATTTGCGACAGTAAAAATTTAATTTTTGAAAAATTTACTATAGAAAAGGCAATCCCTGGCACAATTAAAATTTGCGTCAGTAAAAAATTAATTTTTGAAAAATTTACTGTAGAAAATTTGCGACAGTAAAAACTTAATTTTTGAAAAATTTACTGTAGAAAAGGCAATCCCTGGCGCAATTAAAATTTGCGACAGTAAAAAATTATTTTTTGAAAAATTTACTATAGGAAAGGCAATGTCTAGAGCAATTAAAATTTGCGTCAGTAAAAAATTAATTTTTGAAAAATTTACTGTAGAAAATTTGCGACAGTAAAAAATTAATTTTTGAATAATTTACTATAGAAAAGGCAATCCCTGGCGTATTTAAAATTTGCGACAGTAAAAAATTAATTTGTGAAAAATTTACTATAGAGAAGGCAATCCCTGGCGTGTGTTTAAAATTTGCGACAGTAAAAAATTTACTGTAGAAAAGGCAATCCCTGGCGTAATTAAAATTTGCGACAGTAAAAAATTAATTTCTGAAAAATTTATTGTAGAAAAGGCAATCCCTGGCGTAATTAATATTTCCGACAGTAAAAAATTATTTCTTGAATAATTTACTACAGAAAAGGCAATCCCTGGCGCAATTAAAATTTGCGACAGAAAAAAATTATTTTTTGCAAAATTTACTATAGAAAAGGCAATCCCTGGCGTAATTAAAATTTGCGACAGTAGAAAATTATTTTTTGAAAAATTTACTATAGAAAAGGCAATCCCTGGCGTATTTAAAATTTTCGACAATAAAAAATTATTTTTTGAAAAAATTACTATAGAAAAGGCAACTCTCTGGCGCAATTAAAATTTGCGACAGTAAAAAATTATTTTTTGAAAAATTTACTATAGAAAAGGCAACCTCTGGCGCAATTAAAATTTGCGACAGTAAAAAATTATTTTTTGAATAATTTACTATAGAAAAGGCAATCCCTGGCCCAATTAAAATTTGCGACAGTAAAAAATTATTTTTTGAAAAATGTACTATAGAAAAGGCAATCCCTGGCGTATTTAAAATTTGCGACAGTATAAAATTATTTTTTGAAAAATTTACTGTAGAAAAGGCAATTCCTGGCGGCTTTAAAATTTGCGACAGTAAAAAATTAATTTTTGAAAAATTTACTATAGAAAATGCAATCCCTGCAGCGATTAAAATTTGCGACAGTAAAAAATTAATTTTTGAAAAATTTACTGTAGAAAAGGCAATCCCTGGCGTATTTAAAATTTGCGACAGTAAAGAATTATTTTTTGAATAATTTATTATAGAAAAGGCAATCCCTGGCATATTTAAAATTTGCGACAGTAAAAAATTAATTTGTGAAAAATTTACTATAGAGAAGGCAATCCCTGGCGTGTGTTTAAAATTTGCGACAGTAAAAAATTTACTGTAGAAAAGGCAATCCCTGGCGTAATTAAAATTTGCGACAGTAAAAAATTAATTTCTGAAAAATTTATTGTAGAAAAGGCAATCCCTGGCGTAATTAATATTTCCGACAATAAAAAATTATTTCTTGAATAATTTACTACAGAAAAGGCAATCCCTGGCGCAATTAAAATTTGCGACAGAAAAAAATTATTTTTTGCAAAATTTACTATAGAAAAGGCAATCCCTGGCGTATTTAAAATTTGCGACAGTATAAAATTATTGTTTGAAAAATTTACTGTAGAAAAGGCAATTCCTGGCGGCTTTAAAATTTGCGACAGTAAAAAATTAATTTTTGAAAAATTTACTATATAAATTGCAATCCCTGCAGCGATTAAAATTTGCGACAGTAAAAAATTAATTTTTGAAAAATTTACTGTAGAAAAGGCAATCCCTGGCGTATTTAAAATTTGCGACAGTAAAGAATTATTTTTTTGAATAATTTATTATAGAAAAGGCAATCCCTGGCGTATTTAAAATTTGCGACAGTAAAAAATTAATTTGTGAAAAATTTACTATAGAGAAGGCAATACCTGGCGTATTTAAAATTTGCGACAGTAAAAAATTATTTTTGGTAAATTTACTGTAGAAAAGGCAATCCCTGGCGTAATTAAAATTTGCGACAGTAAAAAATTAATTTTTGAAAAATTTACTGTAGAAAAGGCAATCCCCTGGCGTATTTAAAATTTGCGACAGTAAAAAAATTATTTTTTGAAAAATTTACTATAGAAAAGGCAATCCCTGGCGCAATTAAAATTTGCGACAGTAAAAAATTATTTTTTGAAAAAATTTACTATAGAAAAGGCAATCCCTGGCGTATTTAAAATTTGCGACAGTAAAAAATTAATTTGTGAAAAATTTACTATAGAAAAGGCAATCCTTGGCGTAATTAAAATTTGCGACAGTAAAAAACTATTTTTTGTAAAATTTACTGTAGAAAAGGCAATCCCTGGCGTAATTAAAATTTGCGACAGTAAAAAATTATTTTTTGAAAAATTTACTGTAGAAAAGGCAATCCCTGGCGTAATTAAAATTTGCGACAGTAGAAAATTTTTTTTTGAATAATTTACTACAGAAAAGGCAATCCCTGGCGCAATTAAAATTTGCGACAATAAAAAATTATTTATTGAAAAATTTACTGTAGAAAAGGCAATCCATGGCGCAATTAAAATTTGCGAAAGTAGAAAATTATTTTTTTGAAAAATTTACTGTAGAAACGGCAATCCATGGCGTATTTAAAATTTGCGACATTAAAAAATTATTTTTTGAAAAATTTACTGTAGAAAAGGCAATCCTTGGCGGATTTAAAATTTGCGACAATAAAAAATTATTTTTTGATAAATTTACTGCAGAAAATGCAATCCCTGGCGCAATTAAAATTTGCGACAGTAAAAAACTATTTTTTGAATAATTTACTATAGAAAAGGCAATCCCTGGCGCAATTAAAATTTGCGACAGTAAAAAATTAATTTGTGACAAATTTACTATAGAAAAGGCAATCCCTGGCGTAATTAAAACTTGCGACAGTAAAAAATTATTTTTTGAATAATTTACTATAGAAAAGGCAATCCCTGGCGCAATTAAAATTTGCGACAGTAAAAAAATATTTTTTGAATAATTTACTATAGAAAAGGCAATCCCTGGCGTAATTAAAATTTGCGGCAGTATAAAATTAAATTTTGAAAAATTTACTATAGAAAAGGCAATACCTGGCGTAATTAAAATGTGCGACAGTAAAAAATTAGTTTTTGAAAAATTTACTATAGGAAAGGCAATCCCTGGCGTAATTAAAATTTGCGACAGTAGAAAATTATTTTTTGAAAAATTTACTATAGAAAAGGCAATCCCTGGCGCAATTAAAATTTGCGACAGTAAAAAAATATTTTTTGAAAAAATTTACTATAGAAAAGGCAATCCCTGGCGTATTTAAAATTTGCGACAATAAAAAATTAATTTGTGAAAAAATTACTATAGAAAAGGCAATCCCTGGCGTAATTAAAATTTGCGAGAGTAAAAAATTATTTTTTGAATAATTTACTATAGAAAAGGCAATCCCTGGCGCAATTAAAATTTGCGACAGTAAAAAATTAATTTGTGAAAAATTTACTATAGAAAAGGCAATCCCTGGCGTAATTAAAATTTGCGACAGTAAAAAATTATTTTTTGCAAAATTTACTATAGAAAAGCCAATCTCTGGCGTAATTAAAATTTGCGACAGTAGAAAATTATTTTTTGAAAAATTTACTATAGAAAATGCAATCCCTGGCGTAATTAAAATTTGAGAAAGTAAAAAATTATTTTTTGAAAAATTTACTATAGAAAAGGCAATCCCCGGCGTAATTAAAATTTGCTACATTAAAAAATTATTTTTTGAAAAATTTACTGTAGAAAAGGCAATCCCTGGCGGATTTAAAATTTGCGACAGTAAAAAATAATTTTTTGAAAAATTTACTGTAGAAAAGGCAATCCCTGGCGTATTTAAAATTTGCGACAGTAAAAATTTTTTTTTGAAAAATTTACTGTAGAAAAGGCAATCCTTGGCGGATTTAAAATTTGCGACAATAAAAAATTCTTTTTTGATAAATTTACTGCAGAAAATGCAATCCCTGGCGCAATTAAAATTTGCGACAGTAAAAAACTATTTTTTGAATAATTTACTATAGAAAAGGCAATCACTGGCGCAATTAAAATTTGCGACAGTAAAAAATTAATTTGTGACAAATTTACTATAGAAAAGGCAATCCCTGGCGTAATTAAAATTTGCGACAGTAAAAAATTATTTTTTGAAAAATTACTGTAGAAAAGGCAATCCGTGGAGGATTTAAAATTTGCGACATTAAAAAATTAATTTTTGAAAAATTTACTATAGAAAAGGCAATCCTTGGCACAATTAAAATTTGCGTCAGTAAAAAATTAATTTTTGAAAAATTTACTGTAGAAAATTTGCGACAGTAAGAACTTAATTTTTGAAAAATTTACTATAGAAAAGGCAATCCTTGGCGCAATTAAAATTTGCGACAGTAAAAAATTATTTTTTGAAAAATTTACTATAGGAAAGGCAATCCCTGGCGCAATTAAAATTTGCGTCAGTAAAAAATTAATTTTTGAAAAATTTACTGTAGAAAATTTACGACAGTAAAAAATTAATTTTTGAATAATTTACTATAGAAAAGGCAATCCTTGGCGTATTTAAAATTTGCGACAGTAAAAAATTAATTAGTGAAAAATTTACTATAGAGAAGGCAATCCCTGGCGTGTGTTTAAAATTTGCGACAGTAAAAAATTTACTGTAGAAAAGGCAATCCCTGGCGTAATTAAAATTTGCGACAGTAAAAAATTAATTTCTGAAAAATTTATTGTAGAAAAGGCAATCCCTGGCGTAATTAATATTTCCGACAGTAAAAAATTATTTCTTGAATAATTTACTACAGAAAAGGCAATCCCTGGCGCAATTAAAATTTGCGACAGAAAAAAATTATTTTTTGCAAATTTTACTATAGAAAAGGCAATCCCTGGCGTAATTAAAATTTGCGACAGTAGAAAGTTAGTTTTTGAAAAATTTTCTATAGAAAAGGCAATCCCTGGCGTATTTAAAATTTGCGACAATAAAAAATTATTTTTTGAAAAAATTACTATAGAAAAGGCAACCTCTGGCGCAATTAAAATTTGCGACAGTAAAAAATTATTTTTTGAAAAATTTACTATAGAAAATGCAACCTCTGGCGCAATTAACATTTGCGACAGTAAAAAATTATTTTTTGAATAATTTACTATAGAAAAGGCAATCCCTGGCCCAATTAAAATTTGCGAAAGTAAAAAATTATTTTTTGAAAAATTTACTATAGAAAAGGCAATCCCTGGCGTATTTAAAATTTGCGACAGTATAAAATTATTTTTTGAAAAATTTACTGTAGAAAAGGCAATTCCTGGCGGCTTTAAAATTTGCGACAGTAAAAAATTAATTTTTGAAAAATTTACTATAGAAAATGCAATCCCTGCAGCGATTAAAATTTGAGACAGTAAAAAATTAATTTTTGAAAAATTTACTGTAAAAAAGGCAATCCCTGGCGTATTTAAAATTTGCGACAGTAAAGAATTATTTTTTGAATAATTTATTATAGAAAAGGCAATCCCTGGCGTATTTAAAATTTGCGACAGTAAAAAATTAATTTGTGAAAAATTTACTATAGAGAAGGCAATCCCTGGCGTATTTAAAATTTGCGACAGTAAAAAATTATTTTTTGAAAAATTTACTGTAGAAAAGGCAATCCCTGGCGTAATTAAAATTTGCGACAGTAAAAAATTAATTTTTGAAAAATTTACTGTAGAAAAGGCAATCCCTGGCGTATTTAAAATTTGCGACAGTAAAAAATTATTTTTTGAAAAATTTACTATAGAAAAGGTAATCCCTGGCGCAATTAAAATTTGCGACAGTATAAAATTATTTTTTGAAAAAATTTACTATAGAAAAGGCAATCCCTGGCGTATTTAAAATTTGCGACAGTAAAAAATTAATTTGTGAAAAATTTACTATAGAAAAGGCAATCCTTGGCGTAATTAAAATTTGCGAGAGTAAAAAATTATTTTTTGAATAATTTACTATAGAAAAGGCAATCCCTGGCGCAATTAAAATTTGCGACAGTAAAAAATTAATTTGTGAAAAATTTACTATAGAAAAGGCAATCCCTGGCGTAATTAAAATTTGCGACAGTAAAAAATTATTTTTTGCAAAATTTACTATAGAAAAGCCAATCCCTGGCGTAATTAAAATTTGCGACAGTAGAAAATTATTTTTTGAAAAATTTACTATAGAAAATGCAATCCCTGGCGTAATTAAAATTTGAGACAGTAAAAATTATTTTTTGAAAAATTTACTATAGAAAAGGCAATCCCCAGCGTAATTAAAATTTGCTACAGTAAAAAATTATTTTTCTGAATAATTTACTATAGAAAAGGCAATCCCTGGCGCAATTAAAATTTGCGACAATAAAAAATTATTTTTTGAAAAATTTACTATAGAAAATGCAATCCTTGGCGTAATTAAAATTTGCGACAGTAAAAAATTATTTTTTGAAAAATTTACTATAGAAAAGGCAATCCCTGGCGCAATTAAAATTTGCGACAGTAAAAAATTTTTTTTTGAAAAATTTACTATAGAAAAGGCAATCCCTGGCGTAATTAAAATTTGCGACAGTAAAAAATTATTTTTTGAAAAATTTACTATAGAAAAGGCAATCCCTGGCGTAATTAAAATTTGCGACATTAAAAAAGTATTTTTTGAATAATTTACTATAGAAAAGGCAATCCCCGGCGCAATTAAAATTTGCGACAGTAAAAAATTATTTTTTGAAAAATTTACTATAGAAAAGGCAATACCTGGCGTTTTTAAAATTTGCGACAGTATAAAATTATTTTTTGAAAAATTTACTGTAGAAAAGGCAATCCGTGGCGGATTTAAAATTTGCGACAGTAAAAAATTAATTTTTGAAAAATTTACTATAGAAAAGGCAATCCCTGGCACAATTAAAATTTGCGTCAGTAAAAAATTAATTTTTGAAAAATTTACTGTAGAAAATTTGCGACAGTAAAAACTTAATTTTTGAAAAATTTACTACAGAAAAGGCAATCCCTGGCGCAATTAAAATTTGCGACAGTAAAAAATTAATTTTTGAAAAATTTACTATAGGAAAGGCAATCCCTGGCGTAATTAAAATTTGCGTCAGTAAAAAATTAATTTTTGAAAAATTTACTGTAGAAAATTTGCGACAGTAAAAAATTAATTTTTGAATAATTTACTATAGAAAAGGCAATCCCTGGCGTATTTAAAATTTGCGACATTAAAAAATTAATTTGTGAAAAATTTACTATAGAGAAGGCAATCCCTGGCGTGTGTTTAAAATTTGCGACAGTAAAAAATTTACTGTAGAAAAGGCAATCCCTGGCGTAATTAAAATTTGCGACAGTAAAAAATTAATTTCTGAAAAATTTATTGTAGAAAAGGCAATCCCTGGCGTGATTAATATTTCCGACAGTAAAAAATTATTTCTTGAATAATTTACTACAGAAAAGGCAATCCCTGGCGCAATTAAAATTTGCGACAGAAAAAAATTATTTTTTGCAAAATTTACTATAGAAAAGGCAATCCCTGGCGTAATTAAAATTTGCGACAGAAGAAAATTATTTTTTGAAAAATTTACTATAGAAAAGGCAATCCCTGGCGTAATTAATATTTCCGACAGTAAAAAATTATTTCTTGAATAATTTACTACAGAAAAGGCAATCCCTGGCGCAATTAAATTTTGCGACAGTAAAAAATTATTTTTTGAATAATTTACTATAGAAAAGGCAATCCCTGGCCCAATTAAAATTTGCGACAGTAAAAAATTATTTTTTGAAAAATTTACTATAGAAAAGGCAATCCCTGGCGTATTTAAAATTTGCGACAGTATAAAATTATTTTTTGAAAAATTTACTGTAGAAAAGGCAATTCCTGGCGGCTTTAAAATTTGCGACAGTAAAAAATTAATTTTTGAAAAATTTACTATAGAAAATGCAATCCCTGCAGCGATTAAAATTTGCGACAGTAAAAAATTAATTTTTGAAAAATTTACTGTAGAAAAGGCAATCCCTGGCGTATTTAAAATTTGCGACAGTAAAGAATTATTTTTT
Source organism: Dioctria linearis (assembly GCA_963930735.1). NCBI lineage: Eukaryota > Metazoa > Arthropoda > Insecta > Diptera > Asilidae > Dioctria > Dioctria linearis. Next base: position 40,467 of record CAWVNZ010001017.1, read on the forward strand.
GAATAATTTATTATAGAAAAGGCAATCCCTGGCGTATTTAAAATTTGCGACAGTAAAAAATTAATTTGTGAAAAATTTACTATAGAGAAGGCAATCCCTGGCGTAATTAAAATTTGCGACAGTAAAAAATTAATTTTTGAAAAATTTACTGTAGAAAAGGCAATCCCTGGCGTATTTAAAATTTGCGACAGTAAAAAATTATTTTTTGAAAAATTTACTATAGAAAAGGCAATCCCTGGCGCAATTAAAATTTGCGACAGTAAAAAATTATTTTTCGAAAAAATTTACTATAGAAAAGGCAATCCCTGGCGTATTTAAAATTTGCGACAGTAAAAAATGAATTTGTGAAAAATTTACTATAGAAAAGGCAATCCTTGGCGTAATTAAAATTTGCGAGAGTAAAAAATTATTTTTTGAATAATTTACTATAGAAAAGGCAATCCCTGGCGCAATTAAAATTTGCGACAGTAAAAAATTTATTTGTGAAAAATTTACTATAGAAAAGGCAATCCCTGGCGTAATTAAAATTTGCGACAGTAAAAAATTATTTTTTGAAAAATTTACTATAGAAAAGCCAATCCCTGGCGTAGTTAAAATTTGCGACATTAGAAAATTATTTTTTGAAAAATTTACTATAGAAAATGCAATCCCTGGCGTAATTAAAATTTGAGACAGTAAAAATTATTTTTTGAAAAATTTACTATAGAAAAGGCAATCCCCGGCGTAATTAAAATTTGCTACAGTAAAAAATTATTTTTTTGAATAATTTACTATAGAAAAGGCAATCCCTGGCGCAATTAAAATTTGCGACAATAAAAAATTATTTTTTGAAAAATTTACTATAGAAAAGGCAATCCTTGGCGTAATTAAAATTTGCGACAGTAAAAAATTATTTTTTGAAAAATTTACTATAGAAAAGGCAATCCCTGGCGCAATTAAAATTTGCGACAGTAAAAAATTATTTTTTGAAAAATTTACTATAGAAAAGGCAATCCCTGGCGTAATTAAAATTTGCGACAGTAGAAAATTATTTTTTGAAAAATTTACTATAGAAAAGGCAATCCCTGGCGTAATTAAAATTTGCGACATTAAAAAAGTATTTTTTGAATAATTTACTATAGAAAAGGCAATCCCTGGCGCAATTAAAATTTGCGACAGTAAAAAATTATTTTTTGAAAAATTTACTATAGAAAAGGCAATACCAGGCGTATTTAAAATTTGCGACAGTATAAAATTATTTTTTGAAAAATTTACTGTAGAAAAGGCCATCCGTGGCGGATTTAAAATTTGCGACAGTAAAAAATTAATTTTTAAAAAATTTACTATAGAAAAGGCAATCCCTGGCACAATTAAAATTTGCGTCAGTAAAAAATTAATTTTTTGAAAAATTTACTGTAGAAAATTTGCGACAGTAAAAACTTAATTTTTGAAAAATTTACTATAGAAAAGGCAATCCCTGGCGCAATTAAAATTTGCGACAGTAAAAAATGAATTTGTGAAAAATTTACTATAGAAAAGGCAATCCTTGGCGTAATTAAAATTTGCGAGAGTAAAAAATTAATTTTTGAATAATTTACTATAGAAAAGGCAATCCCTGGCGTATTTAAAATTTGCGACAGTAAAAAATTAATTTGTGAAAAATTTACTATAGAGAAGGCAATCCCTGGCGTGTGTTTAAAATTTGCGACAGTAAAAAATTTACTGTAGAAAAGGCAATCCCTGGCGTAATTAATATTTCCGACAGTAAAAAATTATTTCTTGAATAATTTACTACAGAAAAGGCAATCCCTGGCGCAATTAAAATTTGCGACAGAAAAAAATTATTTTTTGCAAAATTTACTATAGAAAAGGCAATCCCTGGCGTAATTAAAATTTGCGACAGTAGAAAATTATTTCTTGAAAAATTTACTATAGAAAAGGCAATCCCTGGCGTATTTAAAATTTGCGACAATAAAAAATTATTTTTTGAAAAAATTACTATAGAAAAGGCAATCCCTGGCCCAATTAAAATTTGCGAAAGTAAAAAATTATTTTTTGAAAAATTTACTATAGAAAAGGCAATCCCTGGCGTATTTAAAATTTGCGACAGTATAAAATTATTTTTTGAAAAATTTACTGTAGAAAAGGCAATTCCTGGCGGCTTTAAAATTTGCGACAGTAAAAAATTAATTTTTGAAAAATTTACTATAGAAAATGCAATCCCTGCAGCGATTAAAATTTGCGAAAGTAAAAAATTAATTTTTGAAAAATTTACTGTAGAAAAGGCAATCCCTGGCGTATTTAAAATTTGCGACAGTAAAGAATTATTTTTAGAATAGTTAGTTTATTATAGAAACGGCAATCCCTGGCGTATTTAAAATTTGCGACAGTAAAAAATTAATTTGTGAAAAATTTACTATAGAGAAGGCAATCCCTGGCGTATTTAAAATTTGCGACAGTAAAAAATTATTTTTTGAAAAATTTACTGTAGAAAAGGCAATCCCTGGCGTAATTAAAATTTGCGACAGTAAAAAATTAATTTTTGAAAAATTTACTGTAGAAAAGGCAATCCCTGGCGTATTTAAAATTTGCGACAGTAAAAAATTATTTTTTGAAAAATTTACTATAGAAAAGGCAATCCCTGGCGCAATTAAAATTTGCGACAGTAAAAAATTATTTTTTGAAAAAATTTACTATAGAAAAGGCAATCCCTGGGGTATTTAAAATTTGCGACAGTAAAAAATTAATTTATGAAAAATTTACTATAGAAAAGGCAATCCTTGGCGTATTTAAAATTTGCGAGAGTAACAAATTATTTTTTGAATAATTTACTATAGAAAAGGCAATCCCTGTCGCAATTAAAATTTGCGACAGTAGAAAATTAATTTTTGTAAAATTTACTATAGAAAAGGCAATCCCTGGCGTATTTAAAATTTGTGACAGTAAAAAATTATTTTTTGAAAAATTTACTGTAGAAAAGGCAATCCCTGTCGTAATTAAAATTTGCGACAGTAAAAAATTATTTTTTGAATAATTTACTATAGAAAAGGCAATCCCTGGCGCAATTAAAATTTGCGACAGTAATAAATAATTTTTTGAAAAATTTACTATAGAAAAGGCAATACTTGGCGTAATTAAAATTTGCGAGAGTAAAAAATTATTTTTTGAATAATTTACTATAGAAAAGGCAATCCCTGGCGCAATTAAAATTTGCGACATTAAAAAATTATTTTTTTCAAAATTTACTATAGAAAAGGCAATCCCTGGCGCAATTAAAATTTGCGACAGTAAAAAATTATTTTTTGAATAATTTACTATAGAAAAGGCAATCCCTGGCGTAATTAAAATTTTCGACAGTAAAAAATTCTTTTTTGAAAAATTTACTATAGAAAAGGCAACGTCTGGCGCAATTAAAATTTGCGACAGTAAAAAATTATTTTTTGAATAATTTACTATAGAAAAGGCAATCCCTGGCCCAATTAAAATTTGCGACAGTAAAAAATTATTTTTTGAAAAATTTACTATAGAAAAGGCAATCCCTGGCGTATTTAAAATTTGCGACAGTATAAAATTATTTTTTGAAAAATTTACTGTAGAAAAGGCAATTCCTGGCGGCTTTAAAATTTGCGACAGTAAAAAATTAATTTTTGAAAAATTTACTATAGAAAATGCAATCCCTGCAGCGATTAAAATTTGCGACAGTAAAAAATTAATTTTTGAAAAATTTACTGTAGAAAAGGCAATCCCTGGCGTATTTAAAATTTGCGACAGTAAAGAATTATTTTTTGAATAATTTATTATAGAAAAGGCAATCCCTGGCGTATTTAAAATTTGCGACAGTAAAAAATTAATTTGTAAAAAATTTACTATAGAGAAGACAATTCCTGGCGTATTTAAAATTTGCGACAGTAAAAAATTATTTTTTGAAAAATTTACTGTAGAAAAGGCAATCCCTGGCGTAATTAAAATTTGCGACAGTAAAAAATTAATTTTTGAAAAATTTACTGTAGAAAAGGCAATCCCTGGCGTATTTAAAATTTGCGACAGTAAATAATTATTTTTTGAAAAATTTACTATAGAAAAGGCAATCCCTGGCGCAATTAAAATTTGCGACAGTAAAAAATTATTTTTTGAAAAAATTTACTATAGAAAAGGCAATCCCTGGCGTATTTAAAATTTGCGACAGTAAAAAATGAATTTGTGAAAAATTTACTATAGAAAAGGCAATCCTTGGCGTAATTAAAATTTGCGAGAGTAAAAAATTATTTTTTGAATAATTTACTATAGAAAAGGCAATCCCTGGCGCAATTAAAATTTGCGACAGTAAAAAATTAATTTGTGAAAAATTTACTATAGAAAAGGCAATCCCTGGCGTAATTAAAATTTGCGACAGTAAAAAATTATTTTTTGCAAAATTTACTATAGAAAAGCCAATCCCTGGCGTAATTAAAATTTGCGACAGTAGAAAATTATTTTTTGAAAAATTTACTATAGAAAATGCAATCCCTGGCGTAATTAAAATTTGAGACAGTAAAAATTATTTTTTGAAAAATTTACTATAGAAAAGGCAATCCCCGGCGTAATTAAAATTTGCTACAGTAAAAAATTATTTTTTTGCATAATTTACTATAGAAAAGGCAATCCCTGGCGTAATTAAAATTTGCGACAATAAAAAATTATTTTTTGAAAAATTTACTATAGAAAAGGCAATCCTTGGCGTAATTAAAATTTGCGACAGTAAAAAATTATTTTTTGAAAAATTTACTATAGAAAAGGCAATCCCTGGCGCAATTAAAATTTGTGACAGTAAAAAATTATTTTTTGAAAAATTTACTATAGAAAAGGCAATCCCTGGCGTAATTAAAATTTGCGACAGTAGAAAATTATTTTTTGAAAAATTTACTATAGAAAAGGCAATCCCTGGCGTAATTAAAATTTGCGACATTAAAAAAGTATTTTTTGAATAATTTACTATAGAAAAGGCAATCCCTGGCGCAATTACAATATGCGACAGTAAAAAATTATTTTTTGAAAAATTTACTATAGAAAAGGCAATACCTGGCGTATTTAAAATTTGCGACAGTATAAAATTATTTTTTGAAAAATTTACTGTAGAAAAGGCAATCCGTGGCGGATTTAAAATTTGTGACAGTAAAAAATTAATTTTTAAAAAATTTACTATAGAAAAGGCAATCCCTGGCACAATTAAAATTTGCGTCAGTAAAAAATTAATTTTTGAAAAATTTACTGTAGAAAATTTGCGACAGTAAAAACTTAATTTTTGAAAAATTTACTATAGAAAAGGCAATCCCTGGCGCAATTAAAATTTGCGACAGTAAAAAATGAATTTGTGAAAAATTTACTATAGAAAAGGCAATCCTTGGCGTAATTAAAATTTGCGAGAGTAAAAAATTAATTTTTGAATAATTTACTATAGAAAAGGCAATCCCTGGCGTATTTAAAATTTGCGACAGTAAAAAATTAATTTGTGAAAAATTTACTATAGAGAAGGCAATCCCTGGCGTGTGTTTAAAATTTGCGACAGTAAAAAATTTACTGTAGAAAAGGCAATCCCTGGCGTAATTAAAATTTGCGACAGTAAAAAATTAATTTCTGAAAAATTTATTGTAGAAAAGGCAATCCCTGGCGTAATTAATATTTCCGACAGTAAAAAATTATTTCTTGAATAATTTACTACAGAAAAGGCAATCCCTGGCGCAATTAAAATTTGCGACAGAAAAAAAATTATTTTTTGCAAAATTTACTATAGAAAAGGCAATCCCTGGCGTAATTAAAATTTGCGACAGTAGAAAATTATTTCTTGAAAAATTTACTATAGAAAAGGCAATCCCTGGCGTATTTAAAATTTGCGACAATAAAAAATTATTTTTGAAAAAATTACTATAGAAAAGGCAACCTCTGGCGCAATTAAAATTTGCGACAGTAAAAAATTATTTTTGAAAAATTTACTATAGAAAAGGCAACCTCTGGCGCAATTAAAATTTGCGACAGTAAAAAATTATTTTTTGAATAATTTACTATAGAAAAGGCAATCCCTGGCCCAATTAAAATTTGCGACAGTAAAAAATTATTTTTTGAAAAATTTACTATAGAAAAGGCAATCCCTGGCGTATTTAAAATTTGCGACAGTATAAAATTATTTTTTGAAAAATTTACTGTAGAAAAGGCAATTCCTGGCGGCTTTAAAATTTGCGACAGTAAAAAATTAATTTTTGAAAAATTTACTATAGAAAATGCAATCCCTGCAGCGATTAAAATTTGCGAAAGTAAAAAATTAATTTTTGAAAAATTTACTGTAGAAAAGGCAATCACTGGCGTATTTAAAATTTGCGACAGTAAAGAATTATTTTTTGAATAGTTTATTATAGAAACGGCAATTCCTGGCGTATTTAAAATTTGCGAGAGTAAAAAATTAATTTGTGAAAAATTTATTATAGAGAAGGCAATCCCTGGCGTATTTAAAATTTGCGACAGTAAAAAATTATTTTTTGAAAAATTTACTATAGAAAAGGCAATCCCTGGCGTAATTAAAATTTGCGACAGTAAAAAATTAATTTTTGAAAAATTTACTGTAGAAAAGGCAATCCCTGGCGTATTTAAAATTTGCGACAGTAAAAAATTATTTTTTGAAAAATTTACTATAGAAAAGGCAATCCCTGGCGCAATTAAAATTTGCGACAGTAAAAAATTATTTTTTGAAAAAATTTACTATAGAAAAGGCAATCCCTGGCGTATTTAAAATTTGCGACAGTAAAAAATTAATTTGTGAAAAATTTACTATAGAAAAGGCAATCCTTGGCGTAATTAAAATTTGCGAGAGTAAAAAATTATTTTTTGAATAATTTACTATAAAAAAGGCAATCCCTGGCGCAATTAAAATTTGCGACAGTAAAAAATTAATTTGTGAAAAATTTACTATAGAAAAGGCAATCCCTGGCGTAATTAAAATTGGCGACAGTAAAAAATTATTTTTTGAATAATTTACTATAGAAAAGGCAATCCCTGGCGCAATTAAAATTTGCGACATTAAAAAATTATTTTTTGCAAAATTTACTATAGAAAAGGCAATCCCTGGCGTAATTAAAATTTGCGACAGTAAAAAATTATTTTTTGAAAAATTTACTGTAGAAAAGGCAATCCTTGGCGTAATTAAAATTTGCGACAGTAAAAAATTAATTTTTGAAAAATTTACTATAGAAAATGCAATCCCTGCAGCGATTAAAATTTGCGAAAGTAAAAAATTAATTTTTGAAAAATTTACTGTAGAAAAGGCAATCCCTGGCGTATTTAAAATTTGCGACAATAAAGAATTATTTTTTGAATAGTTTATTATAGAAAACGGCAATTCCTGGCGTATTTAAAATTTGCGAGAGTAAAAAATTAATTTGTGAAAAATTTACTATAGAGAAGGCAATCCCTGGCGTATTTAAAATTTGCGACAGTAAAAAATTATTTTTTGAAAAATTTACTGTAGAAAAGGCAATCCCTGGCGTAATTAAAATTTGCGACAGTAAAAAATTAATTTTTGAAAAATTTACTGTAGAAAAGGCAATCCCTGGCGTATTTAAAATTTGCGACAGTAAAAAATTATTTTTTGAAAAATTTACTATAGAAAAGGCAATCCCTGGCGCAATTAAAATTTGCGACAGTAAAAAATTATTTTTTGAAAAAATTTACTATAGAAAAGGCAATCCCTGGCGTATTTAAAATTTGCGACAGTAAAAAATTAATTTGTGAAAAATTTACTATAGAAAATGCAATCCCTGCAGCGATTAAAATTTGCGAAAGTAAAAAATTAATTTTGAAAAATTTACTGTAGAAAAGGCAATCCCCTGGCGTATTTAAAATTTGCGACAGTAAAGAATTATTTTTTGAATAGTTTATTATAGAAACGGCAATTCCTGGCGTATTTAAAATTTGCGAGAGTAAAAAATTAATTTGTGAAAAATTTACTATAGAGAAGGCAATCCCTGGCGTATTTAAAATTTGCGACAGTAAAAAATTATTTTTTGAAAAATTTACTGTAGAAAAGGCAATCCCTGGCGTAATTAAAATTTGCGACAGTAAAAAATTAATTTTTGAAAAATTTACTGTAGAAAAGGCAATCCCTGGCGTATTTAAAATTTGCGACAGTAAAAAATTATTTTTTGAAAAATTTACTATAGAAAAGGCAATCCCTGGCGCAATTAAAATTTGCGACAGTAAAAAATTATTTTTGAAAAAATTTACTATAGAAAAGGCAATCCTTGGCGTAATTAAAATTTGCGACAGTAAAAAATTAATTTTTGAAAAATTTACTATAGAAAATGCAATCCCTGCAGCGATTAAAATTTGCGAAAGTAAAAAATTAATTTTTGAAAAATTTACTGTAGAAAAGGCAATCCCTGGCGTATTTAAAATTTGCGACAGTAAAGAATTATTTTTTGAATAGTTTATTATAGAAACGGCAATTCCTGGCGTATTTAAAATTTGCGAGAGTAAAAAATTAATTTGTGAAAAATTTACTATAGAGAAGGCAATCCCTGGCGTATTTAAAATTTGCGACAGTAAAAAATTATTTTTTGAAAAATTTACTGTAGAAAAGGCAATCCCTGGCGTAATTAAAATTTGCGACAGTAAAAAATTAATTTTTGAAAAATTTACTGTAGAAAAGGCAATCCCTGGCGTAATTAAAATTTGCGACAGTAAAAAATTAATTTTTGAAAAATTTACTGTAGAAAAGGCAATCCCTGGCGTATTTAAAATTTGCGACAGTAAAAAATTATTTTTTGAAAAATTTACTATAGAAAAGGCAATCCCTGGCGCAATTAAAATTTGCGACAGTAAAAAATTATTTTTTTAAAAAAATTACTATAGAAAAGGCAATCCCTGGCGTATTTAAAATTTGCGACAGTAAAAAATTAATTTGTGAAAAATTTACTATAGAAAAGGCAATCCTTGGCGTAATTAAAATTTGCGAGAGTAAAAAATTATTTTTTGAATAATTTACTATAAAAAAGGCAATCCCTGGCGCAACTAAATTTGCGACAGTAAAAAATTAATTTGTGAAAAATTTACTATAGAAAAGGCAATCCCTGGCGTAATTAAAATTGGCGACAGTAAAAAATTATTTTTTGAATAATTTACTATAGAAAAGGCAATCCCTGGCGCAATTAAAATTTGCGACATTAAAAAATTATTTTTTGCAAAATTTACTATAGAAAAGGCAATCCCTGGCGTAATTAAAATTTGCGACAGTAAAAAATTATTTTTTGAAAAATTTACTGTAGAAAAGGCAATCCTTGGCGTAATTAAAATTTGCGACAGTAAAAAATTATTTTTGAAAAATTTACTATAGAAAAGGCAATCCCCGGCGTATTTAAAATTTGCGACAGTAAAAAATTATTTTTTGAATAATTTACTGTAAAAAAGGCAATCCCTGGCGTAATTAAAATTTGCGACAGTAAAAAATTATTTTTTGAATAATTTACTATAGAAAAGGCAATCCCTGGCGCAATTAAAATTTGCGACAGTAAAAAATAATTTTTTGAAAAATTTACTATAGAAAAGGCAATCCTTGGCGTAATTAAAATTTGCGAGAGTAAAAAATTATTTTTTGAATAATTTACTATAGAAAAGGCAATCCCTGGCGCAATTAAAATTTGCGACATTAAAAAATTATTTTTTTCAAAATTTACTATAGAAAAGGCAATCCCTGGCGCAATTAAAATTTGCGACAGTAAAAAATTATTTTTTGAATAATTTACTATAGAAAAGGCAATCCCTGGCGTAATTAAAATTTTCGACAGTAAAAAATTATTTTTTTAAAAATTTACTGTAGAAAAGGCAATCCATGGCGCAATTAAAATTTGCGACAGTAAAAAATAATTTTTTGCAAAATTTATTATAGAAAAGGCAATCCCTGGCGCAATTAAAATTTGCGAGAGTAAAAAATTATTTTTTGTAAAATTTACTGTAGAAAAGGCAATCCCTGGCGTAATTAAAATTTGCGACAGTAAAAAATTATTTTTTGAAAAATTTACTGTAGAAAAGGCAATCCCTGGCGTAATTAAAATTTGCGACAGTAGAAAATTATTTTTTGAATAATTTACTATAGAAAAGGCAATCCGTGGCGCAATTAAAATTTGCGACAGTAAAAAATTATTTTTTGAATAATTTACTATAGAAAAGGCAATCCCTGGCGCAATTAAAATTTGCGACAATAAAGAATTATTTTTTGAAAAATTTACTGTAGAAAAGGCAATCCATGGCGCAATTAAAATTTGCGAAAGTGGAAAGTTATTTTTTTGAAAAATTTACTGTAGAAACGGCAATCCATGGCGTATTTAAAATTTGCGACATAAAAAAATTATTTTTTGAAAAATTTACTGTAGAAAAGGCAATCCCTCGCGCAATTAAAATTTGCGACATTAAAAAATTATTTTTTGCAAAATTTACTATAGAAAAGGCAATCCCTGGCGTAGTTAAAATTTGCGACAGTAAAAAATTATTTTTTGAAAAATTTACTGTCGAAAAGGCAATCCCTGGCGTAATTAAAATTTGCGACAGTAAAAAATTCTTTTTTGAATAATTTACTATAGAAAAGTTAATCCCTGGCGCAATTAAAATTTGCGACAGTAAAAAATTATTTTTTGCAAAATTTACTATAGAAAAGGCAATCCCTGGCGTAATTAAAATTTGCGACAGTAAAAAAATATTTTTTGAAAAATTTACTATAGAAAAGGCAATCCCCGGCGTATTTAAAATTTGCGACAGTAAAAAATTATTTTTTGAATAATTTACTGTAAAAAAGGCAATCCCTGTCGCAATTAAAATTTGCGACAGTAGAAAATTAATTTTTGAAAAATTTACTATAGAAAAGGCAATCCCTGGCGTATTTAAAATTTGTGACAGTAAAAAATTATTTTTTGAAAAATTTACTGTAGAAAAGGCAATCCCTGGCGTAATTAAAATTTGCGACAGTAAAAAATTATTTTTTGAATAATTTACTATAGAAAAGGCAATCCCTGGCGCAATTAAAATTTGCGACAATAAAAAATAATTTTTTGAAAAATTTACTATAGAAAAGGCAATCCCTGGCGCAATTAAAATTTGCGACAGTAAAAAATTATTTTTTGAAAAATTTACTGTAGAAAAGGCAATCCCTGGGGCAATTAAAATTTGCGACAGTAAAAAATAATTTTGTGCAAAATTTATTATAGAAAAGGCAATCCCTGGCGCAATTAAAATTTGCGACAGTAAAAAATTATTTTTTGTAAAATTTACTGTAGAAAAGGCAATCCCTGGCGTAATTAAAATTTGCGACAGTAAAAAATTATTTTTTGAAAAATTTACTGTATAAAAGGCAATCCCTGGGGTAATTAAAATTTGCGACAGTAGAAAATTATTTTTTGAATAATTTACTATAGAAAAGGAAATCCCTGGCGCAGTTAAAATTTGCGACAGTAAAAAATTATTTTTTGAATAATTTACTATAGAAAAGGCAATCCCTGGCGCAATTAATATTTGCGACAATAAAAAATTATTTTTTGAAAAATTTACTGTAGAAAAGGCAATCCATGGCGCAATTAAAATTTGCGAAAGTAGAAAATTATTTTTTTGAAAAATTTACTGTAGAAACGGCAACCCATGGCGTATTTAAAATTTGCGACATAAAAAAATTATTTTTTGAAAAATTTACTGTAGAAAAGGCAATCCCTGGCGGATTTAAAATTTGCGACAGTAAAAAATTATTTTTTGAATAATTTACTGTAAAAAAGGCAATCCCTGTCGCAATTAAAATTTGCGACAGTAGAAAATTAATTTTTGTAAAATTTACTGTAGAAAAGGCAATCCCTGGCGTAATTAAAATTTGCGACAGTAAAAAATTATTTTTTGAATAATTTACTATAGAAAAGTTAATCCCTGGCGCAATTAAAATTTGCGACAGTAAAAAATTATTTTTTGCAAAATTTACTATAGAAAAGGCAATCCCTGGCGTAATTAAAATTTGCGACAGTAAAAAAATATTTTTTGAAAAATTTACTATAGAAAAGGCAATCCCCGGCGTATTTAAAATTTGCGACAGTAAAAAATTATTTTTTGAATAATTTACTGTAAAAAAGGCAATCCCTGTCGCAATTAAAATTTGCGACAGTAGAAAATTAATTTTTGAAAAATTTACTATAGAAAAGGCAATCCCTGGCGTATTTAAAATTTGTGACAGTAAAAAATTATTTTTTGAAAAATTTACTGTAGAAAAGGCAATCCCTGGCGTAATTAAAATTTGCGACAGTAAAAAATTATTTTTTGAATAATTTACTATAGAAAAGGCAATCCCTGGCGCAATTAAAATTTGCGACAGTAAAAAATAATTTTTTGAAAAATTTACAATCCCTGGCGCAATTAAAATTTGCGACAGTAAAAAATTATTTTTTGAAAAATTTACTGTAGAAAAGGCAATCCCTGGCGCAATTAAAATTTGCGACAGTAAAAAATAATTTTGTGCAAAATTTATTATAGAAAAGGCAATCCCTGGCGCAATTAAAATTTGCGACAGTAAAAAATTATTTTTTGTAAAATTTACTGTAGAAAAGGCAATCCCTGGCGTAATTAAAATTTGCGACAGTAAAAAATTATTTTTTGAAAAATTTACTGTATAAAAGGCAATCCCTGGGGTAATTAAAATTTGCGACAGTAGAAAATTATTTTTTGAATAATTTACTATAGAAAAGGAAATCCCTGGCGCAGTTAAAATTTGCGACAGTAAAAAATTATTTTTTGAATAATTTACTATAGAAAAGGCAATCCCTGGCGCAATTAAAATTTGCGACAATAAAAAATTATTTTTTGAAAAATTTACTGTAGAAAAGGCAATCCATGGCGCAATTAAAATTTGCGAAAGTAGAAAATTATTTTTTTGAAAAATTTACTGTAGAAACGGCAACCCATGGCGTATTTAAAATTTGCGACATAAAAAAATTATTTTTTGAAAAATTTACTGTAGAAAAGGCAATCCCTGGCGGATTTAAAATTTGCGACAGTAAAAAATTATTTTTTGAAAAATTTACTGTAGAAAAGGCAATCCCTGGCGTATTTAAAATTTGCGACAGTAAAAATTTTTTTTTAAAAACTTACTGTAGAAAAGGCAATCCTTGGCGGATTTAAAATTTGCGACAATAAAAAATTATTTTTTGATAAATTTACTGCAGAAAATGCAATCCCTGGCGCAATTAAAATTTGCGACAGTAAAAAACTATTTTTTGAATAATTTACTATAGAAAAGGCAATCCCTGGCGCAATTAAAATTTGCGACAGTAAAAAATTAATTTGTGACAAATTTACTATAGAAAAGGCAATCCCTGGCGTAATTAAAACTTGCGAAAATTATTTTTTGAATAATTTACTATAGAAAAGGCAATCCCTGGCGCAATTAAAATTTGCGACAGTAAAAAATTATTTTTTGAATAATTTACTATAGAAAAGGCAATCCCTGGCGTAATTAAAATTTGCGGCAGTATAAAATTAAATTTGGAAAAATTTACTATAGAAAAGGCAATACCTGGCGTAATTAAAATTTGCGAGAGTAAAAAATTAGTTTTTGAAAAATTTACTATAGAAAAGGCAATCCCTGGCGTAATTAAAATTTGCGACAGTAGAAAATCATTTTTTGAAAAATTTACTATAGAAAAGGCAATCCCTGGCGCAATTAAAATTTGCGACAATAAAAAATTATTTTTTGAAAAAATTTACTATAGAAAAGGCAATCCCTGGCGTATTTAAAATTTGCGACAGTAAAAAATTAATTTGTGAAAAATTTACTATAGAAAAGGCAATCCCTGGCGTAATTAAAATTTGCGAGAGTAAAAAATTATTTTTTGAATAATTTACTATAGAAAAGGCAATCCCTGGCGCAATTAAAATTTGCGACAGTAAAAAATTATTTTTTGTAAAATTTGCTGTAGAAAAGGCAATCCCTGGCGTAATTAAAATTTGCGACAGTAAAAAATTATTTTTTGAAAAATTTACTGCAGAAAAGGCAATCCCTGGCGTAATTAAAATTTGCGAGAGTAGAAAATCATTTTTTGAATAATTTACTATAGAAAAGGCAATCCCTGGCGCAATTAAAATTTGCGACAGTAAAAAATTATTTTTTGCAAAATTTACTATAGAAAAGGCAATCCCTGGCGCAATTAAAATTTGCGACAGTAAAAAGTTATTTTTTGAATAATTTACTATAGAAAAGGCAATCCCTGGCGTAATTAAAATTTGCGACAGTAGAAAATTATTTTTTGAATAATTTACTATAGAAAAGGCAATCCCTGGCGCAATTAAAATTTGCGACAGTAAAAAATTATTTTTTGCAAAATTTACTATAGAAAAGGCAATCCCTGGCGCAATTAAAATTTGCGACAGTAAAAAGTTATTTTTTGAATAATTTACTATAGAAAAGGCAATCCCTGGCGTAATTAAAATTTGCGACAGTAGAAAATTATTTTTTGAATAATTTACTATAGAAAAGGCAATCCCTGGCGCAATTAAAATTTGCGACAGTAAAAAATTATTTTTTGTAAAATTTGCTGTAGAAAAGGCAATCCCTGGCGTAATTAAAATTTGCGACAGTAAAAAATTATTTTTTGAAAAATTTACTGCAGAAAAGGCAATCCCTGGCGTAATTAAAATTTGCGACAGTAGAAAATTATTTTTTGAATAATTTACTATAGAAAAGGCAATCCCTGGCGCAATTAAAATTTGCGACAGTAAAAAATTATTTTTTGCAAAATTTACTATAGAAAAGGCAATCCCTGGCGCAATTAAAATTTGCGACAGTAAAAAGTTATTTTTTGAATAATTTACTATAGAAAAGACAATCCCTGGCGTAATTAAAATTTGGGACAGTAGAAAATTATTTTTTGAATAATTTACTATAGAAAAGGCAATCCCTGGCGCAATTAAAATTTGCGACAGTAAAAAATTATTTTTTGTAAAATTTACTGTAGAAAAGGCAATCCCTGGCGTAATTAAAATTTGCGACAGTAAAAAATTATTTTTTGAAAAATTTACTGTAGAAAAGGCAATCCATGGTGCAATTAAAATTTGCGACAGTAGAAAATTATTTTTTTGAAAAATTTACTATAGAAAAGGCAATCCATGGCGTATTTAAAATTTGCGACATAAAAAAATTATTTTTTGAAAAATTTACTGTAGAAAAGGCAATCCCTGGCGGATTTAAAATTTGCGACAGTAAAAAATTATTTTTTGAAAAATTTACTGTAGAAAAGGCAATCCCTGGCGTATTTAAAATTTGCGACAGTAAAAATTTTTTTTGAAAAATTTACTGTAGAAAAGGCAATCCTTGGCGGATTTAAAATTTGCGACAATAAAAAATTATTTTTTGATAAATTTACTGCAGAAAATGCAATCCCTGGCGCAATTAAAATTTGCGACAGTAAAAAACTATTTTTTGAATAATTTACTATAGAAAAGGCAATCCCTGGCGCAATTAAAATTTGCGACAGTAAAAAATTAATTTGTGACAAATTTACTATAGAAAGGCAATCCCTGGCGTAATTAAAATTTGCGACAGTAAACAATTATTTTTTGATTAATTTACTATAGAAAAGGCAATACCTGGCACAATTAAAATTTGCGACATTAAAAAATTATTTTTTGCAAAATTTACTATAGAAAAGGCAATCCCTGGCGTAATTAAAATTTGCGACAGTAAAAAATTATTTTTTGAAAAATTTACTGTAGAAAAGGCAATCCCTGGCGTAATTAAAATTTGCGACAGTAAAAAATTCTTTTTTGAATAATTTACTATAGAAAAGGCAATCCCTGGCGCAATTAAAATTTGCGCCAGTAAAAAATTATTTTTTGCAAAATTTACTATAGAAAAGGCAATCCCTGGGGTAATTAAAATTTGCGACAGTAGAAAATTATTTTTTGAAAAATTTACTATAGAAAATGCAATCCCTGGCGTAATTAAAATTTGCGACATTAAAAAATTATTTTTTGAAAAATTTACTATAGAAAAGGCAATCCCCGGCGTAATTAAAATTTGCTACAGTAAAAAATTATTTTTTTGAATAATTTACTATAGAAAAGGCAATCCCTGGCGTAATTAAAATTTGCGACAATAAAAAATTATTTTTTGAAAAATTTACTATAGAAAAGGCAATCCTTGGCGTAATTAAAATTTGCGTCAGTAAAAAATTAATTTTTGAAAAATTTACTGTAGAAAATTTGCGACAGTAAAAAATTAATTTTTGAAAAATTTACTATAGAAAAGGCTATACCTGGCGCAATTAAAATTTGCGACAGTAAAAAATTAATTTTTGAAAAATTTACTATAGGAAAGGCAATCCCTGGCGCAATTAATATTTGCGTCAGTAAACAATTAATTTTTGAAAAATTTACTGTAGAAAATTTGGGACAGTATAAAATTAATTTTTGAATAATTTACTATAGAAAAGGCAATCCCTGGCGTATTTAAAATTTGCGACAGTAAAAAATTAATTTGTGAAAAATTTACTATAGAGAAGGCAATCCCTGGCGTGTGTTTAAAATTTGCGACAGTAAAAAATTTACTGTAGAAAAGGCAATCCCTGGCGTAATTAAAATTTGCGACAGTAAAAAATTAATTTCTGAAAAATTTATTGTAGAAAAGGCAATCCCTGGCGTAATTAATATTTCCGACAGTAAAAAATTATTTCTTGAATAATTTACTACAGAAAAGGCAATCCCTGGCGCAGTTAAAATTTGCGACAGAAAAAAATTATTTTTTTGCAAAATTTACTATAGAAAAGGCAATCCCTGGCGTATTTAAAATTTGCGAGAGTAAAAAATTATTTTTTGAAAAAATTACTATAGAAAAGGCAACCTCTGGCGCAATTAAAATTTGCGACAGTAAAAAATTATTTTTTGAAAAATTTACTATAGAAAAGGCAACCTCTGGCGCAATTAAAATTTGCGACAGTAAAAAATTAATTTGTGAAAAATTTACTATAGAGAAGGCAATCCTTGGCGTAATTAAAATTTGCGAGAGTAAAAAATTATTTTTTGAATAATTTACTATAGAAAAGGCAATCCCTGGCGCAATTAAAATTTGCGACAGTAAAAAATTAATTTGTGAAAAATTTACTATAGAAAAGGCAATCCCTGGCGTAATTAAAATTTGCGACAGTAAAAAATTATTTTTTGAATAATTTACTATAGAAAAGGCAATCCCTGGCGCAATTAAAATTTGCGACATTAAAAAATTATTTTTTGCAAAATTTACTATAGAAAAGGCAATCCCTGGCGTAATTAAAATTTGCGACAGTAAAAAATTATTTTTTGAAAAATTTACTGTAGAAAAGGCAATCCCTGGCGTAATTAAAATTTGCGACAGTAAAAAATTCTTTTTTGAATAATTTACTATAGGAAAGGCAATCCCTGGCGCAATTAAAATTTGCGACAGTAAAAAATTATTTTTTGCAAAATTTACTATAGAAAAGGCAATCCCCGGCGTAATTAAAATTTGCTACAGTAAAAAATTATTTTTTTGAATAATTTACTATAGAAAAGGCAATCCCTGGCGCAATTAAAATTTGCGACAAGAAAAAATTATTTTTTGAAAAATTTACTATAGAAAACGCAATCCTTGGCGTAATTAAAATTTGCGACAGTAAAAAATTATTTTTTGAAAAATTTACTATAGAAAAGGCAATCCCTGGCGCAATTAAAATTTGCGACATTAAAAAATTATTTTTTGAAAAATTTACTATAGAAAAGGCAATCCCTGGCGTAATTAAAATTTGCGACAGTAAAAAATTATTTTTTGAAAAATTTACTATAGAAAAGGCAATCCCTGGCGTAATTAAAATTTGCGACATTAAAAAAGTATTTTTTGAATAATTTACTATAGAAAAGGCAATCCCTGGCGCAATTAATATTTGCGTCAGTAAAAAATTAATTTTCGAAAAATTTACTGTAGAAAAGGCAATCCTTGGCGCAATTAAAATTTGCGACAGTAAAAAATTATTTTTTGAAAAATTTACTATAGAAAAGGCAATACCTGGCGTATTTAAAATTTGCGACATTATAAAATTATTTTTTGAAAAATTTACTGTAGAAAAGGCAATCCGTGGCGGATTTAAAATTTGCGACAGTAAAAAATTAATTTTTGAAAAATTTACTATAGAAAAGGTAATCCCTGGCGTAATTAAAATTTGCGTCAGTAAAAAATTAATTTTTGAAAAATTTACTGTAGAAAATGTGCGACAGTAAAAAATTAATTTTTGAAAAATTTACTATAGAAAAGGCAATCCCTGGCCCAATTAAAATTTGCGACAGTAAAAAATTAATTTTTGAAAAATTTACTATAGGAAAGGCAATGCCTGGCGCAATTAATATTTGCGTCAGTAAAAAATTAATTTTCGAAAAATTTACTGTAGAAAATTTGCGACAGTAAAAAATTAATTTTTGAATAATTTACTATAGAAAAGGCAATCCCTGGCGTATTTAAAATTTGCGACAGTAAAAAATTAATTTGTGAAAAATTTACTATAGAGAAGGCAATCCCTGGCATGTGTTTAAAATTTGCGACAGTAAAAAATTTACTGTAGAAAAGGCAATCCCTGGCGTAATTAAAATTTGCGACAGTAAAAAATTAATTTCTGAAAAATTTATTGTAGAAAAGGCAATCCCTGGCGTAATTAATATTTCCGACAGTAAAAAATTATTTCTTGAATAATTTACTACAGAAAAGGCAATGCCTGGAGCAGTTAAAATTTGCGACAGAAAAAAATTATTTTTTGCAAAATTTACTATAGAAAAGGCAACCTCTGGCGCAATTAAAATTTGCGACAGTAAAAAATTAATTTGTGAAAAATTTACTATATTGAAGGCAATCCTTGGTGCAATTAAAATTTGCGACAGTAGAAAATTATTTTTTTGAAAAATTTACTATAGAAAAGGCAATCCATGGCGTATTTAAAATTTGCGACATAAAAAAATTATTTTTTGAAAAATTTACTGTAGAAAAGGCAATCCATGGTGCAATTAAAATTTGCGACAGTAGAAAATTATTTTTTTGAAAAATTTACTATAGAAAAGGCAATCCATGGCGTATTTAAAATTTGCGACATAAAAAAATTATTTTTTGAAAAATTTACTGTAGAAAAGGCAATCCCTGGCGGATTTAAAATTTGCGACAGTAAAAAATTATTTTTTGAAAAATTTACTGTAGAAAAGGCAATCCCTGGCGTATTTAAAATTTGCGACAGTAAAAATTTTTTTTGAAAAATTTACTGTAGAAAAGGCAATCCTTGGCGGATTTAAAATTTGCGACAATAAAAAATTATTTTTTGATAAATTTACTGCAGAAAATGCAATCCCTGGCGCAATTAAAATTTGCGACAGTAAAAAACTATTTTTTGAATAATTTACTATAGAAAAGGCAATCCCTGGCGCAATTAAAATTTGCGACAGTAAAAAATTAATTTGTGACAAATTTACTATAGAAAGGCAATCCCTGGCGTAATTAAAATTTGCGACAGTAAACAATTATTTTTTGATTAATTTACTATAGAAAAGGCAATACCTGGCACAATTAAAATTTGCGACATTAAAAAATTATTTTTTGCAAAATTTACTATAGAAAAGGCAATCCCTGGCGTAATTAAAATTTGCGACAGTAAAAAATTATTTTTTGAAAAATTTACTGTAGAAAAGGCAATCCCTGGCGTAATTAAAATTTGCGACAGTAAAAAATTCTTTTTTGAATAATTTACTATAGAAAAGGCAATCCCTGGCGCAATTAAAATTTGCGCCAGTAAAAAATTATTTTTTGCAAAATTTACTATTGAAAAGGCAATCCCTGGGGTAATTAAAATTTGCGACAGTAGAAAATTATTTTTTGAAAAATTTACTATAGAAAATGCAATCCCTGGCGTAATTAAAATTTGCGACATTAAAAAATTATTTTTTGAAAAATTTACTATAGAAAAGGCAATCCCCGGCGTAATTAAAATTTGCTACAGTAAAAAATTATTTTTTTGAATAATTTACTATAGAAAAGGCAATCCCTGGCGTAATTAAAATTTGCGACAATAAAAAATTATTTTTTGAAAAATTTACTATAGAAAAGGCAATCCTTGGCGTAATTAAAATTTGCGTCAGTAAAAAATTAATTTTTGAAAAATTTACTGTAGAAAATTTGCGACAGTAAAAAATTAATTTTTGAAAAATTTACTATGGAAAAGGCAATCCCTGGCGCAATTAAAATTTGCGACAGTAAAAAATTAATTTTTGAAAAATTTACTATAGGAAAGGCAATCCCTGGCGCAATTAATATTTGCGTCAGTAAACAATTAATTTTTGAAAAATTTACTGTAGAAAATTTGGGACAGTATAAAATTAATTTTTGAATAATTTACTATAGAAAAGGCAATCCCTGGCGTATTTAAAATTTGCGACAGTAAAAAATTAATTTGTGAAAAATTTACTATAGAGAAGGCAATCCCTGGCGTGTGTTTAAAATTTGCGACAGTAAAAAATTTACTGTAGAAAAGGCAATCCCTGGCGTAATTAAAATTTGCGACAGTAAAAAATTAATTTCTGAAAAATTTATTGTAGAAAAGGCAATCCCTGGCGTAATTAATATTTCCGACAGTAAAAAATTATTTCTTGAATAATTTACTACAGAAAAGGCAATCCCTGGCGCAGTTAA
Source organism: Dioctria linearis (assembly GCA_963930735.1). Classification (NCBI taxonomy): domain Eukaryota; kingdom Metazoa; phylum Arthropoda; class Insecta; order Diptera; family Asilidae; genus Dioctria; species Dioctria linearis. Next base: position 61,159 of record CAWVNZ010001017.1, read on the forward strand.
AATTTGCGACAGAAAAAAATTATTTTTTTGCAAAATTTACTATAGAAAAGGCAATCCCTGGCGTATTTAAAATTTGCGAGAGTAAAAAATTATTTTTTGAAAAAATTACTATAGAAAAGGCAACCTCTGGCGCAATTAAAATTTGCGACAGTAAAAAATTATTTTTTGAAAAATTTACTATAGAAAAGGCAACCTCTGGCGCAATTAAAATTTGCGACAGTAAAAAATTAATTTGTGAAAAATTTACTATAGAGAAGGCAATCCTTGGCGTAATTAAAATTTGCGAGAGTAAAAAATTATTTTTTGAATAATTTACTATAGAAAAGGCAATCCCTGGCGCAATTAAAATTTGCGACAGTAAAAAATTAATTTGTGAAAAATTTACTATAGAAAAGGCAATCCCTGGCGTAATTAAAATTTGCGACAGTAAAAAATTATTTTTTGAATAATTTACTATAGAAAAGGCAATCCCTGGCGCAATTAAAATTTGCGACATTAAAAAATTATTTTTTGCAAAATTTACTATAGAAAAGGCAATCCCTGGCGTAATTAAAATTTGCGACAGTAAAAAATTATTTTTTGAAAAATTTACTGTAGAAAAGGCAATCCCTGGCGTAATTAAAATTTGCGACAGTAAAAAATTCTTTTTTGAATAATTTACTATAGGAAAGGCAATCCCTGGCGAAATTAAAATTTGCGACAGTAAAAAATTATTTTTTGCAAAATTTACTATAGAAAAGGCAATCCCCGGCGTAATTAAAATTTGCTACAGTAAAAAATTATTTTTTTGAATAATTTACTATAGAAAAGGCAATCCCTGGCGCAATTAAAATTTGCGACAAGAAAAAATTATTTTTTGAAAAATTTACTATAGAAAACGCAATCCTTGGCGTAATTAAAATTTGCGACAGTAAAAAATTATTTTTTGAAAAATTTACTATAGAAAAGGCAATCCCTGGCGCAATTAAAATTTGCGACATTAAAAAATTATTTTTTGAAAAATTTACTATAGAAAAGGCAATCCCTGGCGTAATTAAAATTTGCGACAGTAAAAAATTATTTTTTGAAAAATTTACTATAGAAAAGGCAATCCCTGGCGTAATTAAAATTTGCGACATTAAAAAAGTATTTTTTGAATAATTTACTATAGAAAAGGCAATCCCTGGCGCAATTAATATTTGCGTCAGTAAAAAATTAATTTTCGAAAAATTTACTGTAGAAAAGGCAATCCTTGGCGCAATTAAAATTTGCGACAGTAAAAAATTATTTTTTGAAAAATTTACTATAGAAAAGGCAATACCTGGCGTATTTAAAATTTGCGACATTATAAAATTATTATTTGAAAAATTTACTGTAGAAAAGGCAATCCGTGGCGGATTTAAAATTTGCGACAGTAAAAAATTAATTTTTGAAAAATTTACTATAGAAAAGGTAATCCCTGGCGTAATTAAAATTTGCGTCAGTAAAAAATTAATTTTTGAAAAATTTACTGTAGAAAATGTGCGACAGTAAAAAATTAATTTTTGAAAAATTTACTATAGAAAAGGCAATCCCTGGCCCAATTAAAATTTGCGACAGTAAAAAATTAATTTTTGAAAAATTTACTATAGGAAAGGCAATCCCTGGCGCAATTAATATTTGCGTCAGTAAAAAATTAATTTTCGAAAAATTTACTGTAGAAAATTTGCGACAGTAAAAAATTAATTTTTGAATAATTTACTATAGAAAAGGCAATCCCTGGCGTATTTAAAATTTGCGACAGTAAAAAATTAATTTGTGAAAAATTTACTATAGAGAAGGCAATCCCTGGCATGTGTTTAAAATTTGCGACAGTAAAAAATTTACTGTAGAAAAGGCAATCCCTGGCGTAATTAAAATTTGCGACAGTAAAAAATTAATTTCTGAAAAATTTATTGTAGAAAAGGCAATCCCTGGCGTAATTAATATTTCCGACAGTAAAAAATTATTTCTTGAATAATTTACTACAGAAAAGGCAATGCCTGGAACAGTTAAAATTTGCGACAGAAAAAAATTATTTTTTGCAAAAATTACTATAGAAAAGGCAATCCCTGACATATTTAAAATTTGCGAGAGTAAAAAATTATTTTTTGAAAAAATTACTATAGAAAAGGCAACCTCTGGCGCAATTAAAATTTGCGACAGTAAAAAATTATTTTTTGAAAAATTTACTATAGAAAAGGCAACCTCTGGCGCAATTAAAATTTGCGACAGTAAAAAATTAATTTGTGAAAAATTTACTATAGAGAAGGCAATCCCTGGCGTATTTAAAATTTGCGACAGTAAAAAATTATTTTTTGAAAAATTTACTGTAGAAAAGGCAACCCCTGGCGTAATTAAAATTTGCGACAGTAAAAAATTAATTTTTGAAAAATTTACTGTAGAAAAGGCAATCCCTGGCGTATTTAAAATTTGCGACAGTAAAAAATTATTTTTTGTAAAATTTGCTATAGAAAAGGCAATCCCTGGCGCAATTAAAATTTGCGACAGTAAAAAATTATTTTTTGAAAAAATTTACTATAGAAAAGGCAATCCCTGGCGTATTTAAAATTTGCGACAGTAAAAAATTAATTTGTGAAAAATTTACTATAGAAAAGGCAATCCTTGGCGTAATTAAAATTTGCGAGAGTAAAAAATTATTTTTTGAATAATTTACTATAGAAAAGGCAATCCCTGGCGCAATTAAAATTTGCGACATTAAAAAATTATTTTTTGCAAAATTTACTATAGAAAAGGCAATCCCTGGCGTAATTAAAATTTGCGACAATAAAAAATTATTTTTTGAAAAATTAACTGTAGAAAAGGCAATCCCTGGCGTAATTAAAATTTGCGACAGTAAAAAACTCTTTTTTGAATAATTTACTATAGAAAAGGCAATCCCTGGCGCAATTAATATTTGCGACAGTAAAAAATTATTTTTTGCAAAATTTACTATAGAAAAGGCAATCCCTGGCGTAATTAAAATTTGCGACAGTAAAAAATTATTTTTTGAAAAATTTACTATAGAAAAGGCAATCCCCGGCGTATTTAAAATTTGCGACAGTAAAAAATTATTTTTTGAATAATTTACTGTAAAAAAGGCAATCCCTGTCGCAATTAAAATTTGCGACAGTAGAAAATTAATTTTTGAAAAATTTACTATAGAAAAGGCAATCCCTGGCTTATTTAAAATTTCTGACAGTAAAAAATTATTTTTTGAAAAATTTACTATAGAAAAGGCAATCCCTGGCGTAATTAAAATTTGCGACAGTAAAAAATTATTTTTTGAATAATTTACTATAGAAAAGGCAATCCCTGGCGCAATTAAAATTTGCGACAGTAAAAAATAATTTTTTGAAAAATTTACTATAGAAAAGGCAATCCTTGGCGTAATTAAAATTTGCGACAGTAAAAAATTATTTTTTGAATAATTTACTATAGAAAAGGCAATCCCTGGCGCAATTAAAATTTGCGACATTAAAAAATTATTTTTTGCAAAATTTACTATAGAAAAGGCAACCCCTGGCGCAATTAAAATTTGCGACAGTAAAAAATTATTTTTTGAAAAATTTACTATAGAAAAGGCAATCCATGGCGTATTTAAAATTTGCGACAGTAAAAAATTATTTTTTGAAAAATTTACTGTAGAAAATCCAATCCCTGGCGTAATTAAAATTTTCGACAGTAAAAAATTATTTTTTGAAAAATTTACTGTAGAAAAGGCAATCCCTGGCGCAATTAAAATTTGCGACAGTAAAAATTTATTTTTTGAATAATTTACTATAGAAAAGGCAATCCCTGGCGCAATTAAAATTTGCGACAGTAAAAAATAATTTTTTGAAAAATTTACTATAGAAAAGGCAGTCCTTGGCGTAATTAAAATTTGCGACAGTAAAAAATTATTTTTTGAATAATTTACTATAGAAAAGGCAATCCCTGGCGTAATTAAAATTTGCGACAGTAGAAAATTATTTTTTGAATAATTTACTATAGAAAAGGCAATCCCTGGCGCAATTAAAATTTGCGACAGTAAAAAATTATTTTTTGAATAATTTACTGTAGAAAAGGCAATCCCTGGCGCAATTAAAATTTGCGACAGTAGAAAATTAATTTTTGAAAAATTTACTATAGAAAAGGCAATCCATGGCGTATTTAAAATTTGCGACAGTAAAAAATTATTTTTTGAAAAATTTACTGTAGAAAAGGCAATCCCTGGCGTAATTAAAATTTTCGACAGTAAAACATTATTTTTTGAAAAATTTACTGTAGAAAAGGCAATCCCTGGCGGATTTAAAATTTGCGACAGTAAAGAATTATTTTTTGAAAAATTTACTGTAGAAAAGGCAATCCCTGACGTATTTAAAATTTGCGACAGTAAAAATTTTATTTGAAAAATTTACTGTAGAAAAGGCAATCCTTGGCGGATTTAAAATTTGCGACAATAAAAAATTATTTTTTGATAAATTTACTATAGAAAAGGCAATCCCTGGCGTAGTTAAAATTTGCGACAGTAAAAAATTATTTTTTGAAAAATTTACTGTAGAAAAGGCAATCCCTGGCGCAATTAAAATTTGCGACAGTAAAAAATTATTTTTTGAATAATTTACTATAGAAAAGGCAATCCCTGGCGCAATTAAAATTTGCGACAGTAAAAAATTATTTTTTGCAAAATTTACTATAGAAAAGGCAATCCCTAGCGCAATTAAAATTTGCGACAGTAAAAAGTTATTTTTTGAATAATTTACTATAGGAAAGGCAATCCCTGGCGTAATTAAAATTTGCGACAGTAGAAAATTATTTTTTGAATAATTTACTATAGAAAAGGCAATCCCTGGCGTAATTAAAATTTTCGACAGTAAAAAATTATTTTTTGAAAAATTTACTGTAGAAAAGGCAATCCCTGGCGCAATTAAAATTTGCGACAGTAAAAAATAATTTTTTGCAAAATTTATTATAGAAAAGGCAATCCCTGGCGTAATTAAAATTTGCGACAGTAAAAAATTAATTTTTGAAAAATTTACTGTAGAAAAGGCAATCCCTGGCGTAATTGAAATTTGCGACAGTAAAAAATTATTTTTTGAAAAATTTACTGTAGAAAAGGCAATCCCTGGGGTAATTAAAATTTGCGACAGTAAAAAATTATTTTTTGAATAATTTACTGTAGAAAAGGCAATCCCTGGCGCAATTAAAATTTGCGACAGTAGAAAATTAATTTTTGAAAAATTTACTATAGAAAAGGCAATCCATGGCGTATTTAAAATTTGCGACAGTAAAAAATTATTTTTTGCAAAATTTACTATAGAAAAGGCAATACCTGGCGCAATTAAAATTTGCGACAGTAAAAAATTATTTTTTGAATAATTTACTATAGAAAAGGCAATCCCTGGCGCAATTAAAATTTGCGACAGTAAAAAGTTATTTTTTGAATAATTTACTATAGGAAAGGCAATCCCTGGCGTAATTAAAATTTGCGACAGTAGAAAATTATTTTTTGAATAATTTACTATAGAAAAGGCAATCCCTGGCGCAATTAAAATTTGCGACAGTAAAAAATTATTTTTTGTAAAATTTACTGTAGAAAAGGCAATCCCTGGCGTAATTAAAATTTGCGACAGTAAAAAATTATTTTTTGAAAAATTTACTGTAGAAAAGGCAATCCCTGGCGTAATTAAAATTTGCGACAGTAGAAAATTATTTTTTGAATAATTTACTATAGAAAAGGCAATACCTGGCGCAATTAAAATTTGCGACAATAAAAAATTATTTTTTGAAAAATTTACTGTAGAAAAGGCAATCCATGGCGCAATTAAAATTTGCGAAAGTAGAAAATTATTTTTTTGAAAAATTTACTGTAGAAACGGCAATCCATGGCGTATTTAAAATTTGCGACATACAAAAATTATTTTTTGAAAAATTTACTGTAGAAAAGGCAATCCCTGGCGGATTTAAAATTTGCGACAGTAAAGAATTATTTTTTGAAAAATTTACTGTAGAAAAGGCAATCCCTGACGTATTTAAAATTTGCGACAGTAAAAATTTTTTTTGAAAAATTTACTGCAGAAAAGACAATCCTTGGCGGATTTAAAATTTGCGACAATCAAAAATTATGTTTTGATAAATTTACTGCAGAAAATGCAATCCCTGGCGCAATTAAAATTTGCGACAGTACAAAACTATTTTTTGAATAATTTACTATAGAAAAGGCAGTCCCTGGCGCAATTAAAATTTGCGACAGTAAAAAATTAATTTGTGACAAATTTACTATAGAAAAGGCAATCCCTGGCGTAATTAAAACTTGCGACAGTAAAAAATTAATTTCTGAAAAATTTATTGTAGAAAAGGCAATCCCTGGCGTAATTAATATTTCCGACAGTAAAAAATTATTTCTTGAATAATATACTACAGAAAAGGCAATCCCTGGCGCAGTTAAAATTTGCGACAGAAAAAAATTATTTTTTTGCAAAATTTACTATAGAAAAGGCAATCCCTGGCGTATTTAAAATTTGCGAGAGTAAAAAATTATTTTTTGAAAAAATTACTATAGAAAAGGCAACCGCTGGCGCAATTAAAATTTGCGACAGTAAAAAATTATTTTTTGAAAAATTTACTATAGAAAAGGCAACCTCTGGCGCAATTAAAATTTGCGACAGTAAAAAATTAATTTGTGAAAAATTTACTATAGAGAAGGCAATCCCTGGCGTATTTAAAATTTGCGACAGTAAAAAATTATTTTTTGAAAAATTTACTGTAGAAAAGGCAATCCCTGGCGTAATTAAAATTTGCGACAGTAAAAAATTAATTTTTGAAAAATTTACTGTGAAAAGGCAATCACTGGCGTATTTAAAATTTGCGACAGTAAAAAATTATTTTTTGAAAAATTTACTATAGAAAAGGCAATCCCTGGCGCAATTAAAATTTGCGACAGTAAAAAATTATTTTTTGAAAAAATTTACTATAGAAAAGGCAATCCCTGGCGTATTTAAAATTTGCGACAGTAAAAAATTAATTTGTGAAAAATTTACTATAGAAAAGGCAATCCTTGGCGTAATTAAAATTTGCGAGAGTAAAAAATCATTTTTTGAATAATTTACTATAGAAAAGGCAATCCCTGGCGCAATTAAAATTTGCGACAGTAAAAAATTAATTTGTGAAAAATTTACTATAGAAAAGGCAATCCCTGGCGTAATTAAAATTTTCGACAGTAAAAAATTATTTTTTGAATAATTTACTATAGAAAAGGCAATCCCTGGCGCAATTAAAATTTGCGACATTAAAAAATTATTTTTTGCAAAATTTACTATAGAAATGGCAATCCCTGGCGTAATTAAAATTTGCGACAGTAAAAAATTATTTTTTGAAAAATTTACTGTAGAAAAGGCAATCCCTGGCGTAATTAAAATTTGCGACAGTAAAAAATTCTTTTTTGAATAATTTACTATAGAAAAGGCAATCCCTGGCGCAATTAAAATTTGCGACAGTAAAAAATTATTTTTTGCAAAATTTACTATAGAAAAGGCAATCCCTGGGGTAATTAAAATTTGCGACAGTAGAAAATTATTTTTTGAAAAATTTACTATAGAAAATGCAATCCCTGGCGTAATTAAAATTTGCGACATTAAAAAATTATTTTTTGAAAAATTTACTATAGAAAAGGCAATCCCCGGCGTAATTAAAATTTGCTACAGTAAAAAATTATTTTTTTGAATAATTTACTATAGAAAAGGCAATCCCTGGCGCAATTAAAATTTGCGACAAGAACAAATTATTTTTTGAAAAATTTACTATAGAAAAGGCAATCCTTGGCGTAATTAAAATTTGCGACAGTAAAAAATTATTTTTTGAAAAATTTACTATAGAAAAGGCAATCCCTGGAGCAATTAAAATTTGAGACATTAAAAAATTATTTTTTGAAAAATTTACTATAGAAAAGGAAATCCCTGGCGTAATTAAAATTTGCGACAGTAAAAAATTATTTTTTGAAAAATTTACTATAGAAAAGGCAATCCCTGGCGTAATTAAAATTTGCGACATTAAAAAAGTATTTTTTGAATAATTTACTATAGAAAAGGCAATCCCTGGCGCAATTAAAATTTGCGACAGTAAAAAATTATTTTTTGAAAAATTTACTATAGAAAAGGCAATACCTGGCGTATTTAAAATGTGCGACAGTATAAAATTATTTTTTGAAAAATTTACTGTAGAAAAGGCAATCCGTGGCGGATTTAAAATTTGCGACAGTAAAAAATTAATTTTTGAAAAATTTACTATAGAAAAGGTAATCCCTGGCGTAATTAAAATTTGCGTCAGTAAAAAATTAATTTTTGAAAAATTTACTGTAGAAAATTTGCGACAGTAAAAAATTAATTTTTGAAAAATTTACTATAGAAAAGTCAATCCCTGGCGCAATTAAAATTTGCGACAGTAAAAAATTAATTTTTGAAAAATTTACTATAGGAAAGGCAATCCCTGGCGCAATTAATATTTGCGTCAGTAAAAAATTCATTTTCGAAAAAATTTACTGTAGAAAATTTGCGACAGTAAAAAATTAATTTTTGAATAATTTACTATAGAAAAGGCAATCCCTGGCGTATTTAAAATTTGCGAAAGTAAAAAATTAATTTGTGAAAAATTTACTATAGAGAAGGCAATCCCTGGCATGTGTTTAAAATTTGCGACAGTAAAAAATTTACTGTAGAAAAGGCAATCCCTGGCGTAATTAAAATTTGCGACAGTAAAAAATTAATTTCTGAAAAATTTATTGTAGAAAAGGCAATCCCTGGCGTAATTAATATTTCCGACAGTAAAAAATTATTTCTTGAATAATTTACTACAGAAAAGGCAATCCCTGGCGCAGTTAAAATTTGCGACAGAAAAAAATTATTTTTGCAAAATTTACTATAGAAAAGGCAATCCCTGGCGTATTTAAAATTTGCGAGAGTAAAAAATTATTTTTTGAAAAAATTACTATAGAAAAGGCAACCTCTGGCGCAATTAAAATTTGCGAGAGTAAAAAATTATTTTTTGAAAAATTTACTATAGAAAAGGTAACCTCTGGCGCAATTAAAATTTGCGACAGTAAAAAATTAATTTGTGAAAAATTTACTATAGAGAAGGCAATCCCTGGCGTATTTAAAATTTGCGACAGTAAAAAATTATTTTTTGAAAAATTTACTGTAGAAAAGGCAATCCCTGGCGTAATTAAAATTTGCGACAGTAAAAAATTAATTTTTGAAAAATTTACTGTAGAAAAGGCAATCCCTGGCGTATTTAAAATTTGCGACAGTAAAAAATTATTTTTTGAAAAATTTGCTATAGAAAAGGCAATCCCTGGCGCAATTAAAATTTGCGACAGTAAAAAATTATTTTTTGAAAAAATTAACTATAGAAAAGGCAATCCCTGGCGTATTTAAAATTTGCGACAGTAAAAAATTAATTTGTGAAAAATTTACTATAGAAAAGGCAATCCTTGGCGTAATTAAAATTTGCGAGAGTAAAAAATTATTTTTTGAATAATTTACTATAGAAAAGGCAATCCCTGGCGTAATTAAAATTTGCGACAGTAAAAAATTAATTTCTGAAAAATTTATTGTAGAAAAGGCAATCCCTGGCGTAATTAATATTTCCGACAGTAAAAAATTATTTCTTGAATAATTTACTACAGAAAAGGCAATCCCTGGCGCAGTTAAAATTTGCGACAGAAAAAAATTATTTTTGCAAAATTTACTATAGAAAAGGCAATCCCTGGCGTATTTAAAATTTGCGAGAGTAAAAAATTATTTTTTGAAAAAATTACTATAGAAAAGGCAACCTCTGGCGCAATTAAAATTTGCGACAGTAAAAAATTATTTTTTGAAAAATTTACTATAGAAAAGGCAACCTCTGGCGCAATTAAAATTTGCGACAGTAAAAAATTAATTTGTGAAAAATTTACTATAGAGAAGGCAATCCCTGGCGTATTTAAAATTTGCGACAGTAAAAAATTATTTTTTGAAAAATTTACTGTAGAAAAGGCAATCCCTGACGTAATTAAAATTTGCGACAGTAAAAAATTAATTTTTGAAAAATTTACTGTAGAAAAGGCAATCCCTGGCGTATTTAAAATTTGCGACAGTAAAAAATTATTTTTTGAAAAATTTGCTATACATAAGGCAATCCCTGGCGCAATTAAAATTTGCGACAGTAAAAAATTATTTTTTGAAAAAATTTACTATAGAAAATGCAATCCCTGGCGTATTTAAAATTTGCGACAGTAAAAAATTAATTTGTGAAAAATTTACTATAGAAAAGGCAATCCTTGGCGTAATTAAAATTTGCGAGAGTAAAAAATTATTTTTTGAATAATTTACTATAGAAAAGGCAATCCCTGGCGCAATTAAAATTTGCGACAGTAAAAAATTAATTTGTGAAAAATTTACTATAATAAAGGCAATCCCTGGCGTAATTAAAATTTGCGACAGTAAAAAATTATTTTTTGAATAATTTACTATAGAAAAGGCAATCCCTGGCGCAATTAAAATTTGCGACATTAAAAAATTATTTTTTGCAAAATTTACTATAGAAAAGGCAATCCCTGGCGTAATTAAAATTTGCGACAGTAAAAAATTATTTTTTGAAAAATTTACTGTAGAAAAGGCAATCCCTGGCGTAATTAAAATTTGCGACAGTAAAAAACTCTTTTTTGAATAATTTACTATAGAAAAGGCAATCCCTGACGCAATTAAAATTTGCGACAGTAAAAAATTATTTTTTGCAAAATTTACTATAGAAAAGGCAATCCCTGGCGTAATTAAAATTTGCGACAGTAAAAAATTATTTTTTGAAAAATTTACTATAGAAAAGGCAATCCCCGGCGTATTTAAAATATGCGACAGTAAAAAATTATTTTTTGAATAATTTACTGTAAAAAAGGCAATCCCTGTCGCAATTAAAATTTGCGACAGTAGAAAATTAATTTTTGAAAAATTTACTATAGAAAAGGCAATCCTTGGCTTATTTAAAATTTGTGACAGTAAAAAATTATTTTTTGAAAAATTTACTGTAGAAAAGGCAATCCCTGGCGTAATTAAAATTTGCGACAGTAAAAAATTATTTTTTGAATAATTTACTATAGAAAAGGCAATCCCTGGCGCAATTAAAATTTGCGACATTAAAAAATTATTTTTTGCAAAATTTACTATAGAAAAGGCAATCCCTGGCGCAATTAAAATTTGCGACAGTAAAAAATTATTTTTTGAATAATTTACTATAGAAAAGGCAATCCCTGGCGTAATTAAAATTTTCGACAGTAAAAAATTATTTTTTGAAAAATTTACTGTAGAAAAGGCAATCCCTGGCGCAATTATAATTTGCGACAGTAAAAAATAATTTTTTGGAAAATTTATTATAGAAAAGGCAATCCATGGCGTAATTAAAATTTGCGACAGTAAAAAATTAATTTTGAAAAATTTACTGTAGAAAAGGCAATCCCTGGCGTAATTGAAATTTGCGACAGTAAAAAATTATTTTTTGAAAAATTTACTGTAGAAAAGGCAATCCCTGGGGTAATTAAAATTTGCGACAGTAAAAAATTATTTTTTGAATAATTTACTGTAGAAAAGGCAATCCCTGGCGCAATTAAAATTTGCGACAGTAGAAAATTAATTTTTGAAAAATTTACTATAGAAAAGGCAATCCATGGCGTATTTAAAATTTGCGACAGTAAAAAATTATTTTTTGAAAAATTTACTGTAGAAAAGGCAATCCCTGGCGTAATTAAAATTTTCGACAGTAAAAAATTATTTTTTGAAAAATTTACTGTAGAAAAGGCAATCCCTGGCGCAATTAAAATTTGCGACAGTAAAAATTTATTTTTTGAATAATTTACTATAGAAAAGGCAATCCCTGGCGCAATTAAAATTTGCGACAGTAAAAAATAATTTTTTGAAAAATTTACTATAGAAAAGGCAATCCTTGGCGTAATTAAAATTTGCGACAGTAAAAAATTATTTTTTGAATAATTTACTATAGAAAAGGCAATCCCTGGCGCAATTAAAATTTGCGACAGTAAAAAATTATTTTTTGCAAAATTTACTATAGAAAAGGCAATCCCTAGCGCAATTAGAATTTGCGACAGTAAAAAGTTATTTTTTGAATAATTTACTATAGGAAAGGCAATCCCTGGCGTAATTAAAATTTTCGACAGTAGAAAATTATTTTTTGAATAATTTACTATAGAAAAGGCAATCCCTGGCGCAATTAAAATTTGCGACAGTAAAAAATTATTTTTTGTAAAATTTACTGTAGAAAAGGCAATCCCTGGCGTAATTAAAATTTGCGACAGTAAAAAATTATTTTTTGAAAAATTTACTGTAGAAAAGGCAATCCCTGGCGTAATTAAAATTTGCGACAGTAGAAAATTATTTTTTGAATAGTTTACTATAGAAAAGGCAATACCTGGCGCAATTAAAATTTGCGACAATAAAAAATTATTTTTTGAAAAATTTACTGTAGAAAAGGCAATCCATGGCGCAATTAAAATTTGCGAAAGTAGAAAATTATTTTTTTGAAAAATTTACTGTAGAAACGGCAATCCATGGCGTATTTAAAATTTGCGACATAAAAAAATTATTTTTTGAAAAATTTACTGTAGAAAAGGCAATCCCTAGCGGATTTAAAATTTGCGACAGTAAAGAATTATTTTTTGAAAAATTTACTGTAGAAAAGGCAATCCCTGACGTATTTAAAATTTGCGACAGTAAAAATTTTTTTTGAAAAATTTACTGTAGAAAAGGCAATCCTTGGCGGATTTAAAATTTGCGACAATAAAAAATTATTTTTTGATAAATTTACTGCAGAAAATGCAATCCCTTGCGCAATTAAAATTTGCGACAGTAAAAAACTATTTTTTGAATAATTTACTATAGAAAAGGCAGTCCCTGGCGCAATTAAAATTTGCGACAGTAAAAAATTAATTTGTGATAAATTTACTATAGAAAAGGCAATCCCTGGCGTAATTAAAACTTGCGACAGTAGAAAATTATTTTTTTGAATAATTTACTATAGAAAAGGCAATCCCTGGCGCAATTAAAATTTGCGACAGTAAAAAATTATTTTTTGAATAATTTACTATAGAAAAGGCAATCCCTGGCGTAATTAAAATTTGCGGCAGTATAAAATTAAATTTTGAAAAATTTACTATAGAAAAGGCAATACCTGGCGTAATTAAAATTTGCGACAGTAAAAAATTAGTTTTTGAAAAATTTACTACAGAAAAGGCAATCCCTGGCGAAATTAAAATTTGCGACAGTAGAAAATTATTTTTGAAAAATTTACTATAGAAAAGGCAATCCCTGGCGCAATTAAAATTTGCGACAGTAAAAAATTATTTTTTGAAAAAATTTACTATAGAAAAGGCAATCCCTGGCGTATTTAAAATTTGCGACAGTAAAAAATTAATTTGTGAAAAATTTACTATAGAAAAGGTAATCCCTGGCGTAATTAAAATTTGCGAGAGTAAAAAATTATTTTTTGAATAATTTACTATAGAAAAGGCAATCCCTGGCGCAATTAAAATTTGGGACAGTAAAAAATTAATTTGTGAAAAATTTACTATAGAAAAGGCAATCCCTGGCGTAATTAAAATTTGCGACAGTAAAAAATTATTTTTTGAATAATTTACTATAGAAAAGGCAATCCCTGGCGCAATTAAAATTTGCGGCAGTATAAAATTAAATTTTGAAAAATTTACTATAGGAAAGCCAATACCTGGCGTAATTAAAATTTGCGACAGTAAAAAATTAGCTTTGAAAAATTTACTATAGAAAAGGCAATCCCTGGCGTAATTAAAATTTGCGACAGTAAAAAATTATTTTTTGAATAATTTACTATAGAAAAGGCAATCCCTGGCGCAATTAAAATTTGCGACAATAAAAAATTATTTTTTGAAAAATTTACTGTAGAAAAGGCAATCCATGGCGCAATTAAAATTTGCGAAAGTAGAAAATTATTTTTTTGAAAAATTTACTGTAGAAACGGCAATCCATGGCGTATTTAAAATTTGCGACATAAAAAAATTATTTTTTGAAAAATTTACTGTAGAAAAGGCAATCCCTGGCGGATTTAAAATTTGCGACAGTAAAAAATTATTTTTTGAAAAATTTACTGTAGAAAAGGCAATCCCTGGCGTATTTAAAATTTGCGACAGTAAATATTTTATTTGAAAAATTTACTGTAGAAAAGGCAATCCTTGGCGGATTTAAAATTTGCGACAATAAAAAATTATTTTTTGATAAATTTACTGCAGAAAATGCAATCCCTGGCGCAATTAAAATTTGCGACAGTAAAAAACTATTTTTTGAATAATTTACTATAGAAAAGGCAATCCCTGGCGCAATTAAAATTTGCGACAGTAAAAAATTAATATGTGACAAATTTACTATAGAAAAGGCAATCCCTGGCGTAATTAAAACTTGCGACAGTAGAAAATTATTTTTTGAATAATTTACTATAGAAAAGGCAATCCCTGGCGCAATTAAAATTTGCGACAGTAAAAAATTATTTTTTGAATAATTTACTATAGAAAAGGCAATCCCTGGCGTATTTAAAATTTGCGACAGTAAAAAATTAATTTGTGAAAAATTTACTAGAGAAAAGGCAATCCCTGGCGTAATTAAAATTTGCGAGAGTAAAAAATTATTTTTTGAATAATTTACTATAGAAAAGGCAATCCCTGGCGCAATTAAAATTTGCGACAGTAAAAAATTAATTTGTGAAAAATTTACTATATAAAAGGCAATCCCTGGCGTAATTAAAATTTGCGACAGTAAACAATTATTTTTTGAATAATTTACTATAGAAAAGGCAATCCCTGGCACAATTAAAATTTGCGACATTAAAAAATTATTTTTTGCAAAATTTACTATAGAAAAGGCAATCCCTGGCGTAATTAAAATTTGCGACAGTAAAAAATTATTTTTTGAAAAATTTACTGTAGAAAAGGCAATCCCTGGCGTAATTAAAATTTGCGACAGCAAAAAATTCTTTTTTGAATAATTTACTATAGAAAAGGTAATCCCTGGCCCAATTAAAATTTGCGACAGTAAAAAATTATTTTTTGCAAAATTTACTATAGAAAAGGCAATCCCTGGGGTAATTAAAATTTGCGACAGTAGAAAATTATTTTTTGAAAAATTTACTATAGAAAATGCAATCCCTGACGTAATTAAAATTTGCGACATTAAAAAATTATTTTTTGAAAAATTTACTATAGAAAAGGCAATCCCCGGCGTAATTAAAATTTGCTACAGTAAAAAATTATTTTTTTGAATAATTTACTATAGAAAAGGCAATCCCTGGCGCAATTAAAATTTGCGACAATAAAAAATTATTCTTTGAAAAATTTACTATAGAAAAGGCAATCCTTGGCGTAATTAAAATTTGCGACAGTAAAAAATTATTTTTTGAAAAATTTACTATAGAAAAGGCGATCCCTGGCGCAATTAAAATTTGCGACAGTAAAAAATTATTTTTGAAAAATTTACTATAGAAAAGGCAATCCCTGGCGTAATTAAAATTTGCGACAATAAAAAATTATTTTTTGAAAAATTTACTATAGAAAAGGCAATCCCTGGCGTAATTAAAATTTGCGACATTAAAAAAGTATTTTTTGAATAATTTACTATAGAAAAGGCAATCCCTGGCGCAATTAAAATTTGCGACAGTAAAAAATTATTTTTTGAAAAATTTACTATAGAAAAGGCAATACCTGGCGTATTTAAAATTTGCGACAGTATAAAATTATTTTTTGAAAAATTTACTGTAGAAAAGGCAATCCGTGGCGGATTTAAAATTTGCGACAGTAAAAAATTAATTTTTGAAAAATTTACTATAGAAAAGGTAATCCCTGGCGTAATTAAAATTTGCGTCAGTAAAAAATTAATTTTTGAAAAATTTACTGTAGAAAATTTGCGACAGTAAAAAATTAATTTTTGAAAAATTTACTATAGAAAAGGCAATCCCTGGCGCAATTAAAATTTGCGACAGTAAAAAATTAATTTTTGAAAAATTTACTATAGGAAAGGCAATCCCTGGCGCAATTAATATTTGCGTCAGTAAAAAATTAATTTTTGAAAAATTTACTGTAGAAAATTTGCGACAGTAAAAAATTAATTTTTGTATAATTTACTATAGAAAAGGCAATCCCTGGCGTATTTAAAATTTGCGACAGTAAAAAATTAATTTGTGAAAAATTTACTATAGAGAAGGCAATCCCTGGCGTGTGTTTAAAATTTGCGACAGTAAAAAATTTACTGTAGAAAAGGCAATCCCTGGCGTAATTAAAATTTGCGACAGTAAAAAATTAATTTCTGAAAAATTTATTGTAGAAAAGGCAATCCCTGGCGTAATTAATATTTCCGACAGTAAAAAATTATTTCTTGAATAATTTACTACAGAAAAGGCAATCCCTGGCGCAGTTAAAATTTGCGACAGAAAAAAATTATTTTTTTGCAAAATTTACTATAGAAAAGGCAATCCCTGGCGTATTTAAAATTTGCGAGAGTAAAAAATTATTTTTTGAAAAAATTACTATAGAAAAGGCAACCTCTGGCGCAATTAAAATTTGCGACAGTAAAAAATTATTTTTTGACAAATTTACTATAGAAAAGGCAACCTCTGGCGCAATTAAAATTTGCGACAGTAAAAAATTAATTTGTGAAAAATTTACTATAGAGAAGGCAATCCCTGGCGTATTTAAAATTTGCGACAGTAAAAAATTATTTTTGAAAAATTTACTGTAGAAAAGGCAATCCCTGGCGTAATTAAAATTTGCGACAGTAAAAAATTAATTTTTGAAAAATTTACTGTAGAAAAGGCAATCCCTGGCGTATTTAAAATTTGCGACAGTAAAAAATTATTTTTTGAAAAATTTACTATAGAAAAGGCAATCCCTGGCGCAATTAAAATTTGCGACAGTAAAAAATTATTTTTTGAAAAAATTTACTATAGAAAAGGCAATCCCTGGCGTATTTAAAATTTGCGACAGTAAAAAATTAATTTGTGAAAAATTTACTATAGAAAAGGCAAACCTTGGCGTAATTAAAATTTGCGAGAGTAAAAAATTAGTTTTTGAATAATTTACTATAGAAAAGGCAATCCCTGGCGCAATTAAAATTTGCGACAGTAAAAAATTAATTTGTGAAAAATTTACTATAGAAAAGGCAATCCCTGGCGTAATTAAAATTTGCGACAGTAAAAAATTATTTTTTGAAAAAATTACTATAGAAAAGGCAACCTCTGGCGCAATTAAAATTTGCGACAGTAAAAAATTATTTTTTGAAAAATTTACTATAGAAAAGGCAACCTCTGGCGCAATTAAAATTTGCGACAGTAAAAAATTAATTTGTGAAAAATTTACTATAGAGAAGGCAATCCCTGGCGTATTTAAAATTTGCGACAGTAAAAAATTATTTTTTGAAAAATTTACTATAGAAAAGGCAATCCCTGGCGCAATTAAAATTTGCGACAGTAAAAAATTATTTTTTGAAAAAATTTACTATAGAAAAGGCAATCCCTGGCGTATTTAAAATTTGCGACAGTAAAAAATTAATTTGTGAAAAATTTACTATAGAAAAGGCAAACCTTGGCGTAATTAAAATTTGCGAGAGTAAAAAATTATTTTTTGAATAATTTACTATAGAAAAGGCAATCCCTGGCGCAATTAAAATTTGCGACAGTAAAAAATTAATTTGTGAAAAATTTACTATAGAAAAGGCAATCCCTGGCGTAATTAAAATTTGCGACAGTAAAAAATTATTTTTTGAATAATTTACTATAGAAAAGGCAATCCCTGGCGCAATTAAAATTTGCGACATTAAAAAATTATTTTTTGCAAAATTTACTATAGAAAAGGCAATCCCTGGCGTAATTAAAATTTGCGACAGTAAAAAATTATTTTTTGAAAAATTTACTGTAGAAAAGGCAGTCCCTGGCGTAATTAAAATTTGCGACAGTAAAAAATTCTTTTTTGAATAATTTACTATAGAAAAGGCAATCCCTGGCGCAATTAAAATTTGCGACAGTAAAAAATTATTTTTTGCAAAATTTACTATAGAAAAGGCAATCCCTGGGGTAATTAAAATTTGCGACAGTAGAAAATTATTTTTTGAAAAATTTACTATAGAAAATGCAATCCCTGGCGTAATTAAAATTTGCGACATTAAAAAATTATTTTTTGAAAAATTTACTATAGAAAAGGCAATCCCCGGCGTAATTAAAATTTGCTACAGTAAAAAATTATTTTTTTGAATAATTTACTATAGAAAAGGCAATCCCTGGCGCAATTAAAATTTGCGACAAGAAAAAATTATTTTTTGAAAAATTTACTATAGAAAAGGCAATCCTTTGCGTAATTAAAATTTGCGACAGTAAAAAATTATTTTTTGAAAAATTTACTATAGAAAAGGCAATCCCTGGCGCAATTAAAATTTGCGACAGTAAAAAATTATTTTTTGAAAAATTTACTATAGAAAAGGCAATACCTGGCGTATTTAAAATTTGCGACAGTATAAAATTATTTTTTGAAAAATTTACTGTAGAAAAGGCAATCGGTGGCGGATTTAAAATTTGCGACAGTAAAAAATTAATTTTTGAAAAATTTACTATAGAAAAGGTAATCCCTGGCGTAATTAAAATTTGCGTCAGTAAAAAATTAATTTTTGAAAAATTTACTGTAGAAAATTTGCGACAGTAAAAAATTAATTTTTGAAAAATTTACTATAGAAAAGGCAATCTCTGGCGCAATTAAAATTTGCGACAGTAAAAAATTAATTTTTGAAAAATTTACTATAGGAAAGGCAATCCCTGGCGCAATTAATATTTGCGTCAGTAAAAAATTAATTTTCGAAAAATTTACTGTAGAAAATTTGCGACAGTAAAAAATTAATTTTTGAATAATTTACTATAGAAAAGGCAATCCCTGGCGTATTTAAAATTTGCGACTGTAAAAAATTAATTTGTGAAAAATTTACTATAGAGAAGGCAATCCCTGGCGTGTGTTTAAAATTTGCGACAGTAAAAAATTTACTGTAGAAAAGGCAATCCCTGGCGTAATTAAAATTTGCGACAGTAAAAAATTATTTTTTGAAAAATTTACTATAGAAAAGGCAATCCCAGGCTTATTTAAAATTTGTGACAGTAAAAAATTATTTTTTGAAAAATTTACTGTAGAAAAGGCAATCCCGGGCGTAATTAAAATTTGCGACAGTAAAAAATTATTTTTTGAATAATTTACTATAGAAAAGGCAATCCCTGGCGCAATTAAAATTTGCGACAGTAAAAAATAATTTTTTGAAAAATTTACTATAGAAAAGGCAATCCTTGGCGTAATTAAAATTTGCGACAGTAAAAATTTATTTTTTGAATAATTTACTATAGAAAAGGCAATCCCTGGCGCAATTAAAATTTGCGACATTAAAAAATTATTTTTTGCAAAATTTACTATAGAAAAGGCAATCCCTGGCGCAATTAAAATTTGCGACAGTAAAAAATTATTTTTTGAATAATTTACTATAGAAAAGGCAATCCCTGGCGTAATTAAAATTTTCGACAGTAAAAAATTATTTTTTGAAAAATTTACTGTAGAAAAGGCAATCCCTGGCGCAATTAAAATTTGCTACAGTAAAAAATAATTTTTTGCAAAATTTATTATAGAAAAGGCAATCCCTGGCGTAATTAAAATTTGCGACAGTAAAAAATTAATTTTTGAAAAATTTACTGTAGAAAAGGCAATCCCTGGCGTAATTGAAATTTGCGACAGTAACAAATTATTTTTTGAAAAATTTACTGTAGAAAAGGCAATCCCTGGGGTAATTAAAATTTGCGACAGTAAAAAATTATTTTTTGAATAATTTACTGTAGAAAAGGCAATCCCTGGCGCAATTAAAATTTGCGACAGTAGAAAATTATTTTTTGAATAATTTACTATAGAAAAGGCAATCCCTGGCGCAATTAAAATTTGCCACAGTAAAAAATTATTTTTTGTAAAATTTACTGTAGAAAAGGCAATCCCTGGCGTAATTAAAATTTGCGACAGTAAAAAATTATTTTTTGAAAAATTTACTGTAGAAAAGGCAATCCCTGGGGTAATTAAAATTTGCGACAGTAAAAAATTATTTTTTGAATAATTTACTGTAGAAAAGGCAATCCCTGGCGCAATTAAAATTTGCGACAGTAGAAAATTAATTTGTGAAAAATTTACTATAGAAAAGGCAATCCTTGGCGTAATTAAAATTTGCGAGAGTAAAAAATTATTTTTTGAATAATTTACTATAGAAAAGGCAATCCCTGGCGCAATTAAAATTTGCGACAGTAAAAAATTAATTTGTGAAAAATTTACTATAGTAAAGGCAATCCCTGGCGTAATTAAAATTTGGGACAGTAAAAAATTATTTTTTGAATAATTTACTATAGAAAAGGCAATCCCTGGCGCAATTAAAATTTGCGACATTAAAAAATTATTTTTTGCAAAATTTACTATAGAAAAGGCAATCCCTGGCGTAATTAAAACTTGCGACAGTAAAAAATTATTTTTTGAAAAACTTACTGTATAAAAGGCAATCCCTGGCGTAATTAAAATTTGCGACAGTAAAAAATTCTTTTTTGAATAATTTACTATAGAAAAGGCAATCCCAGGCGCAATTAACATTTGCGACAGTAAAAAATTATTTTTTGCAAAATTTACTATAGAAAAGGCAATCCCTGGCGTAATTAAAATTTGCGACAGTAAAAAATTATTTTTTGAAAAATTTACTATAGAAAAGGCAATCCCCGGCGTATTTAAAATTTGCGACAGTAAAAAATTATTTTTTGAATAATTTACTGTAAAAAAGGCAATCCCTGTCGCAATTAAAATTTGCGACAGTAGAAAATTAATTTTTGAAAAATTTACTATAGAAAAGGCAATCCCTGGCTTATTTAAAATTTGTGACAGTAAAAAATTATTTTTTGAAAAATTTACTGTAGAAAAGGCAATCCCTGGCGTAATTAACATTTGCGACATTAAAAAATTATTTTTTGAATAATTTACTATAGAAAAGGCAATCCCTGGCGCAATTAAAATTTGCGACAGTAAAAAATAATTTTTTGAAAAATTTACTATAGAAAAGGCAATCCTTGGCGTAATTAAAATTTGCGACAGTAAAAAATTATTTTTTGAATAATTTACTATAGAAAAGGCAATCCCTGGCGCAATTAAAATTTGCGACATTAAAAAATTATTTTTTGCAAAATTTACTATAGAAAAGGCAATCCCTGGCGCAATTAAAATTTGCGACAGTAAAAAATTATTTTTTGAATAATTTACTATAGAAAAGGCAATCCCTGGCGTAATTAAAATTTTCGACAGTAAAAAATTATTTTTTGAAAAATTTACTGTAGAAAAGGCAATCCCTGGCGCAATTAAAATTTGCTACAGTAAAAAATAATTTTTTGCAAAATTTATTATAGAAAAGGCAATCCCTGGCGTAATTAAAATTTGCGACAGGTAAAAAAATTAATTTTTGAAAAATTTACTGTAGAAAAAGGCAATCCCTGGCGTAATTGAAATTTGCGACAGTAACAAATTATTTTTTGAAAAATTTACTGTAGAAAAGGCAATCCCTGGGGTAATTAAAATTTGCGACAGTAAAAAAATTATTTTTTGAATATTTTACTGTAGAAAAGGCAATCCCTGGAGCAATTAAAATTTGCGACAGTAGAAAATTAATTTTTGAAAAATTTACTATAGAAAAGGCAATCCCTGGCGTAATTAAAATTTGCGACAGTAAAAAATTATTTTTTGAATAATTTACTATAGAAAAGGCAATCCCTGGCGCAATTAAAATTTGCGACATTAAAAAATTATTTTTTGCAAAATTTACTATAGAAAAGGCAATCCCTGGCGTAATAAAACTTGCGACAGTAAAAAATTATTTTTTGAAAAAATTTACTGTAGAAAAGGCAATCCCTGGCGTAATTAAAATTTGCGACAGTAAAAAATTCTTTTTTGAATAATTTACTATAGAAAAGGCAATCCCAGGCGCAATTAACATTTGCGACAGTAAAAAATTATTTTTTGCAAAATTTACTATAGAAAAGGCAAATCCCTGGCGTAATTAAAATTTGCGACAGTAAAAAATTATTTTTTAAAAAATTTACTATAGAAAAGGCAATCCCCGGCGTATTTAAAATTTGCGACACTAAAAAATTATTTTTTGAATAATTTACTGTAAAAAAGGCAATCCCTGTCGCAATTAAAATTTGCGACAGTAGAAAATTAATTTTTGAAAAATTTACTATAGAAAAGCAATCCCTGGCTTATTTAAAATTTGTGACAGTAAAAAATTATTTTTGAAAAATTTACTGTAGAAAAGGCAATCCCTGGCGTAGTTAACATTTGCGACATTAAAAAATTATTTCTTGAATAATTTACTATAGAAAAGGCAATCCCTGGCGCAATTAAAATTTGCGACAGTAAAAAAATAATTTTTTGGAAAAATTTACTATAGAAAAGGCAATCCTTGGCGTAATTAAAATTTTGCGGCAGTAAAAAATTATTTTTTGAATAATTTACTATAGAAAAGGCAATCCCCTGGCGCAATTAAAATTTGCGACATTAAAAAATTATTTTTTGCAAAATTTACTATAGAAAAGGCAATCCCCTGGCGCAATTAAAATTTGCGACAGTAAAAAAATTATTTTTTGAATAATTTACTATAGAAAAGGCAATCCCCTGGCGTAATTAAAATTTTCGACAGTAAAAAATTATTTTATGAAACAATTTACTGTAGAAAAGGCAAATCCCTGGCGCAATTTAAAATTTGCTACAGTAAAAAATAATTTTTTGCAAAATTTATTATAGAAAAGGCAATCCCTGGCGTATTTAAAATTTGCGACAGTAAAAAATTAATTTTTGAAAAATTTACTGTAGAAAAGGCAATCCCTGGCGTAATTGAAATTTGCGACAGTAACAAATTATTTTTTGAAAAATTTACTGTAGAAAAGGCAATCCCTTGGGGTAATTAAAATTTGCGACAGTAAAAAATTATTTTTTGAATAATTTACTGCAGGAAAAGGCAATCCCTGGCGCAATTAAAATTTGCGACAGTAGAAAATTAATTTTTGAAAAATTTACTATAGAAAAGGCAATCCATGGCGTATTTTAAATTTGCGGGACAGTAAAAAATTATTTTTTGAAAAATTTACTGTAGAAAAGGCAATCCCTGGCGTAATTAAAATTTTCGACAGTAAAAATTATTTTTTGAAAAATTTACTGTAGAAAAGGCAATCCCTGGCGCAATTAAAATTTGCGACAGTAAAAATTTATTTTTTGAATAATTTACTATGGAAAAGGCAATCCCTGGCGCAATTAAAATTTGCGACAGTAAAAAATAATTTTTTGAAAAATTTACTATAGAAAAGGCAATCCCTGGCGTAATTAAAATTTGCGACAGTAAAAAATTATTTTTTGAATAATTTACTATAGAAAAGGCAATCCCTGGCGCAATTAAAATTTGCGACAGTAAAAAAATTATTTTTTGCAAAATTTACTATAGAAAAGGCAATCCCTAGCGCAATTAATATTTGCGACAGTAAAAAGTTATTTTTTGAATAATTTACTATAGGAAAGGCAATCCCTGGCGTAATTAAAATTTGCGACAGTAGAAATTTATTTTTTGAATAATTTACTATAGAAAAGGCAATCCCTGGCGCAATTAAAATTTGCCACAGTAAAAAATTATTTTTTGTAAAATTTACTGTAGAAAAGGCAATCCCTGTCGTAATTAAAATTTGCGACAGTAAAAAATTATTTTTTGAAAAATTTACTGTAGAAAAGGCAATCCCTGGCGTAATTAAAATTTGCGATAGTAGAAAATTATTTTTTGAATAATTTACTATAGAAAAGGCAATCCCTGGCGCAATTAAAATTTGCGACAATAAAAAATTATTTTTTGAAAAATTTACTGTAGAAAAGGCAATCCATGGCGCAATTAAAATTTGCGAAAGTAGAAAATTATTTTTTTGAAAAATTTACTGTAGAAACGGCAATCCATGGCGTATTTAAAATTTGCGACATAAAAAAATTATTTTTTGAAAAATTTACTGTAGAAAAGGCAATCCCTGGCGGATTTAAAATTTGCGACAGTAAAGAATTATTTTTTGAAAAATTTACTGTAGAAAAGGCAATCCCTGACGTATTTAAAATTTGCGACAGTAAAAATTTTTTTTGAAAAATTTACTGTAGAAAAGGCAATCCTTGGCGGATTTAAAATTTGCGACAATAAAAAATTATTTTTTGATAAATTTACTGCAGAAAATGCAATCCCTGGCGCAATTAAAATTTGGGACAGTAAAAAACTATTTTTTGAATAATTTACTATAGAAAAGGCAGTCCCTGGCGCAATTAAAATTTGCGACAGTAAAAAATTAATTTGTGACAAATTTACTATAGAAAAGGCAATCCCTGGCGTAATTAAAACTTGCGACAGTAGAAAATTATTTTTTGAATAATTTACTATAGAAAAGGCAATCCCTGGCGCAATTAAAATTTGCGACAGTAAAAAATTATTTTTTGCATAATTTACTATAGAAAAGGCAATCCCTGGCGTAATTAAAATTTGCGGCAGTATAAAATTAAATTTTGAAAAATTTACTATAGAAAAGGCAATACCTGGCGTAATTAAAATTTGCGACAGTAATAAATTAGTTTTTGAAAAATTTACTATAGAAAAGGCAATCCCTGGCGTAATTAAAATTTGCGACAGTAGAAAATTATTTTTTGAAAAATTTACTATAGAAAAGGCAATCCCTGGCGCAATTAAAATTTGCGACAGTAAAAAATTATTTTTTGAAAAAATTTACTATAGAAAAGGCAATCCCTGGCGTATTTAAAATTTGCGACAGTAAAAAATTAATTTGTGAAAAATTTACTATAGAAAAGGTAATCCCTGGCGTAATTAAAACTTGCGAGAGTAAAAAATTATTTTTTGAATAATTTACTATAGAAAAGGCAATCCCTGGCGCAATTAAAATTTGCGACAGTAAAAAATTCATTTGTGAAAAATTTACTATAGAAAAGGCAATCCCTGGCGTAATTAAAATTTGCGAGAGTAAAAAATTATTTTTGAATAATTTACTATAGAAAAGGCAATCCCTGGCGCAATTAAAATTTGCGACATTAAAAAATTATTTTTTGCAAAATTTACTATAGAAAAGGCAATCCCTGGCGTAATTAAAATTTGCGACAGTAAAAAATTATTTTTTGAAAAATTTACTGTAGAAAAGGCAATCCCTGGCGTAATTAAAATTTGCGACAGTAAAAAATTCTTTTTTGAATAATTTACTATAGAAAAGGCAATCCCTGGCGCAATTAAAATTTGCGACAATAAAAAATTATTTTTTGCAAAATTTACTATAGAAAAGGCAATCCCTGGCGTAATTAAAATTTGCGACAGTAGAAAATTATTTTTTGAAAAATTTACTATAGAAAAGGCAATCCCTGGCGTAATTAAAATTTGCGACAGTAAAAACTTATTTTTTGAAAAATTTACTATAGAAAAGGCAATCCCCGGCGTAATTAAAATTTGCTACAGTAAAAAATTATTTTTTTGAATAATTTACTATAGAAAAGGCAATCCCTGGCGCAATTAAAATTTGCGACAATAAAAAATTATTTTTTGAAAAATTTACTATAGAAAAGGCAATCGCTGGCGTAATTAAAATTTGCGACAGTAAAAAATTATTTTTTGAAAAATTTACTATAGAAAAGGCAATCCCTGGCGCAATTAAAATTTGCGACAGTAAAAAATAATTTTTGAAAAATTTACTATAGAAAAGGAAATCCCTGGCGTAATTAAAATTTGCGACAGTAAAAAATTATTTTTTGAAAAATTTACTATAGAAAAGGCAATACCTGGCGTAATTAAAATTTGCGACATTAAAAAAGTATTTTTTGAATAATTTACTATAGAAAAGGCAATCCCTGGCGCAATTAAAATTTGCGACAGTAAAAAATTATTTTTTGAAAAAGTTACTATAGAAAAGGCAATACCTGGCGTATTTAAATTTTGCGACAGTATAAAATTATTTTTTGAAAAATTTACTGTAGAAAAGGCAGTCCCTGGCGCAATTAAAATTTGCGTCAGTAAAAAATTAATTTTTGAAAAATTTACTGTAGAAAATTTGCGACAGTAAAAAATTAATTTTTGAAAAATTTACCATAGAAAAGGCAATCCCTGGCGCAATTAAAATTTGCGACAGTAAAAAATTAATTTTTGAAAAATTTACTATAGGAAAGGCAATCCCTGGCGCAATTAAAATTTGCGTCAGTAAAAAATTAATTTTTGAAAAATTTACTGTAGAAAATTTGCGACAGTAAAAATTAATTTTTGAATAATTTACTACAGAAAAGGCAATCCCTGGCGTATTTAAAATTTGCGACAGTAGAAAATTATTTTTTGAAAAATTTACTGTAGAAAAGGCAATCCCTGGCGGCTTTAAAATTTGCGACAGTAAAAAATTAATTTTTGAAAAATTTACTATAGAAAAGGCAATCCCTGGAGCAATTAAAATTTGCGACAGTAAAAAATTAATTTTTGAAAAATTTACTGTAGAAAAGGGAATCCCTGGCGTATTTAAAATTTGCGACAGTAAAGAATTATTTTTTGAATAATTTATTATAGAAAAGGCAATCCCTGGCGTATTTAAAATTTGCGACAGTAAAAAATTAATTTGTGAAAAATTTACTATAGAAAAGGCCATCCCTGGCGTAATTAAAATTTGCGAGAGTAAAAAATTATTTTTGAATAATATACTATAGAAAAGGCAATCTCTGGCGCAATTAAAATTTGCGACAGTAAAAAATTAATTTGTGAAAAATTTACTATAGAAAAGGCAATCCCTGGCGTAATTAAAATTTGCAACAGTAAAAAATTATTTTCTGAATAATTTACTATAGAAAAGGCAATCCCTGGCGCAATTAAAATTTGCGACATTAAAAAATTATTTTTTGCAAAATTTGCTATAGAAAAGGCAATCCCTGGCGTAATTAAAATTTGCGACAGTAAAAAATTATTTTTTGAAAAATTTACTGTAGAAAAGGCAATCCCTGGCGTAATTAAAATTTGCGACAGTAAAAAATTCTTTTTTGAATAATTTACTATAGAAAAGGCAATCCCTGGCGCAATTAAAATTTGCGACAGTAAAAAATTATTTTTTGCAAAATTTACTATAGAAAAGGCATCCGCTGGCGTAATTAAAATTTGCGACAGTAGAAAATTATTTTTTGAAAAATTTACTATAGAAAAGGCAATCCCTGGCGTAATTAAAATTTGCGACAGTAAAAAATTATTTTTGAAAAATTTACTATAGAAAAGGCAATCCCGGCGTAATTAAAATTTGCTACAGTAAAAAATTATTTTTTTGAATAATTTACTATAGAAAAGGCAATCCCTGGCGCAATTAAAATTTGCGACAATAAAAAATTATTTTTTGAAAAATTTACTTTAGAAAAGGCAATCCCTGGCGTAATTAAAATTTGCGACAGTAAAAAATTATTTTTGAAAAATTTACTATAGAAAAGGCAATCCCTGGCGCAATTAAAATTTGCGGCAGTAAAAAATTATTTTTTGAAAAATTTACTATAGAAAATGCAATCCCTGGCGTAATTAAAATTTGCGACAGTAAAAAATTATTTTTTGAAAAATTTACTATAGAAAAGGCAATCCCTGGCGCAATTAAAATTTGCGACATTAAAAAAGTATTTTTTGAATAATTTACTATAGAAAAGGCAATCCCTGGCGCAATTAAAATTTGCGACAGTAAAAAATTATTTTTTGAAAAATTTACTATAGAAAGGGCAATACCTGGCGTATTTAAAATTTGCGACAGTATAAAATTATATTTTGAAAAATTTACTGTAGAAAAGACGACAGTAAAAAATTAATTTTTGAAAAATTTACTATAGAAAAGGCAATCCCTGGCGCAATTAAAATTTGCGTCAGTAAAAAATTAATTTTTGAAAAATTTACTGTAGAAAATTTGCGACAGTAAAAAATTAATTTTTGAAAAATTTACTATAGAAAAGTCAATCCCTGGCGCAATTAAAATTTGCGAGAGTAAAAAATTATTTTTTGCAAAATTTACTATAGAAAAGGCAATCCCTGGCGCAATTAAAATTTGCGACAGTAAAAAATTATTTTTTGAAAAATTTACTATAGAAAAGGCAATCCCTGGCGCAATTAAAATTTGCGACAGTAAAAAATTATTTTTTGAAAAATTTACTATAGAAAAGGCAATCCCTGGCGCAATTAAAATTTGCGACAGTAGAAAATTATTTTTTGAAAAATTTACTGTAGAAATGGCAATCCTTGGCGGATTTAAAATTTGCGACAGTAAAAAATTAATTTTTGAAAAATTTACTATAGGAAAGGCAATCCCTGGCGTAATTAAAATTTCCGACAGTAAAAAATTATTTCTTGAATAATTTACTACAGAAAAGGCAATCCCTGGCGCAATTAAAATTTGCGACAGAAAAAAATTATTTTTTGCAAAATTTACTATAGAAAAGGCAATCCCTGGCGCAATTAAAATTTGCGTCAGTAAAAAATTAATTTTTGAAAAATTTACTGTAGAAAATTTGCGACAGTAAAAAATTAATTTTTGAATAATTTACTATAGAAAAGGCAATCCCTGGCGTATTTAAAATTTGCGACAGTAAAAAATTAATTTGTGAAAAATTTACTATAGAGAAGGCAATCCCTGGCGTGTGTTTAAAATTAGCGACAGTAAAAAATTTACTGTAGAAAAGGCAATCCCTGGCGTGATTAAAATTTGCGACAGTAAAAAATTAATTTCTGAAAAATTTATTGTAGAAAAGGCAATCCCTGGCGTAATTAAAATTTCCGACAGTAAAAAATTATTTCTTGAATAATTTACTACAGAAAAGGCAATCCCTGGCGCAATTAAAATTTGCGACAGAAAAAAATTATTTTTTGCAAAATTTACTATAGAAAAGGCAATCCCTGGCGTAATTAAAATTTGCGACAGTAGAAAATTATTTTCTGAAAAATTTACTATAGAAAAGGCAATCCTTGGCGTATTTACAATTTGCGACAGTAAAAAATTATTTTTTTGAAAAATTTACTATAGAAAAGGCAACCTCTGGCGCAATTAAAATTTGCGACAGTAAAAAATTATTTTTTGAAAAATTTACTATAGAAAAGGCAACCACTGGCGCAATTAAAATTTGCGACAGTATAAAATTATTTTTTGAAAAATTTACTGTAGAAAAGGCAATCCCTGGCGGCTTTAAAATTTGCGACAGTAAAAAATTAATTTTTGAAAAATTTACTATAGAAAAGGCAATCCCTGGAGCAATTAAAATTTGCGACAGTAAAAAATTAATTTTTGAAAAATTTACTGTAGAAAATTTGCGACAGTAAAAAATTAATTTTTGAAAAATTTACTATAGAAAAGTCAATCCCTGGCGCAATTAAAATTTGCGAGAGTAAAAAATTATTTTTTGCAAAATTTACTATAGAAAAGGCAATCCCTGGCGCAATTAAAATTTGCGACAGTAAAAAATTATTTTTTGAAAAATTTACTATAGAAAAGGCAATCCCTGGCGCAATTAAAATTTGCGACAGTAAAAAATTATTTTTTGAAAAATTTACTATAGAAAAGGCAATCCCTGGCGCAATTAAAATTTGCGACAGTAGAAAATTATTTTTTGAAAAATTTACTGTAGAAATGGCAATCCTTGGCGGATTTAAAATTTGCGACAGCAAAAAATTAATTTTTGAAAAATTTACTATAGGAAAGGCAATCCCTGGCGTAATTAAAATTTCCGACAGTAAAAAATTATTTCTTGAATAATTTACTACAGAAAAGGCAATCCCTGGCGCAATTAAAATTTGCGACAGAAAAAAATTATTTTTTGCAAAATTTACTATAGAAAAGGCAATCCCTGGCGCAATTAAAATTTGCGTCAGTAAAAAATTAATTTTTGAAAAATTTACTGTAGAAAATTTGCGACAGTAAAAAATTAATTTTTGAATAATTTACTATAGAAAAGGCAATCCCTGGCGTATTTAAAATTTGCGACAGTAAAAAATTAATTTGTGAAAAATTTACTATAGAGAAGGCAATCCCTGGCGTGTGTTTAAAATTAGCGACAGTAAAAAATTTACTGTAGAAAAGGCAATCCCTGGCGTGATTAAAATTTGCGACAGTAAAAAATTAATTTCTGAAAAATTTATTGTAGAAAAGGCAATCCCTGGCGTAATTAAAATTTCCGACAGTAAAAAATTATTTCTTGAATAATTTACTACAGAAAAGGCAATCCCTGGCGCAATTAAAATTTGCGACAGAAAAAAATTATTTTTTGCAAAATTTACTATAGAAAAGGCAATCCCTGGCGTAATTAAAATTTGCGACAGTAGAAAATTATTTTCTGAAAAATTTACTATAGAAAAGGCAATCCTTGGCGTATTTACAATTTGCGACAGTAAAAAGTTATTTTTTGAAAAATTTACTATAGAAAAGGCAACCTCTGGCGCAATTAAAATTTGCGACAGTAAAAAATTATTTTTTGAAAAATTTACTATAGAAAAGGCAACCACTGGCGCAATTAAAATTTGCGACAGTATAAAATTATTTTTTGAAAAATTTACTGTAGAAAAGGCAATCCCTGGCGGCTTTAAAATTTGCGACAGTAAAAAATTAATTTTTGAAAAATTTACTATAGAAAAGGCAATCCCTGGAGCAATTAAAATTTGCGACAGTAAAAAATTAATTTTTGAAAAATTTACTGTAGAAAAGGCAATCCCTGGCGTATTTAAAATTTGCGACAGTAAAGAATTATTTTTTGAATAATTTATTATAGAAAAGGCAATCCCTGGCGTATTTAAAATTTGCGACAGTAAAAAATTAATTTGTGAAAAATTTACTATAGAGAAGGCAATCCCTGGCGTATTTAAAATTTGCGACAGTAAAAAATTATTTTTTGAAAAATTTACTGTAGAAAAGGCAATCCCTGGCGTAATTAAAATTTGCGACAGTAAAAAATTAATTTTTGAAAAATTTACTCTAGAAAAGGCAATCCCTGGCGTATTTAAAATTTGCGACAGTAAAAAATTATTTTTTGAATAATTTACTATAGAAAAGGCAATCCCTGGAGTATTTAAAATTTGCGACAGTAAAAAATTATTTTTTGAATAATTTACAATAGAAAAGGCAATCCCTGGCGTATTTAAAATTTGCGACAGTAGAGAATTAATTTGTGAAAAATTTACTATAGAGAAGGCAATCCCTGGCGTATTTAAAATTTGCGACAGTAAAAAATTATTTTTTGAAAAATTTACTACAGAAAAGGCAATCCCTGGCGCAATTAAAATTTGCGACAGAAAAAAATTATTTTTTGCAAAATTTACTATAGAAAAGGCAATCCCTGGCGTAATTAAAATTTGCGACAGAAAAAATTATTTTTTGAAAAATTTACTGTAGAAAAGGCACTCCCTGGCGTAATTAACATTTGCGACAGTAAAAAATTCTTTTTTGAATAATTTACTATAGAAAAGGCAATCCCTGGCGCAATTAAAATTTGCGACAGTAAAAAATTATTTTTTGCAAAATTTACTATAGAAAAGGCAATCCCTGGCGTAATTAAAATTTGCGACAGTAGAAAATTATTTTTTGAAAAATTTACTATAGAAAAGGCAATCCCTGGCGTAATTAAAATTTGCGAGAGTAAAAAATTAAAGGCAATCCCCGGCGTAATTAAAATTTGCTACAGTAAAAAATTATTTTTTTGAATAATTTACTATAGAAAAGGCAATCCCTGGCGCAATTAAAATTTGCGACAATAGAAAATTATTTTTTGAAAAATTTACTATAGAAAAGGCAATCCCTGGCGCAATTAAAATTTGCGACAGTAAAAAATTATTTTTTGAAAAATTTACTATAGAAAGGGCAATACCTGGCGTATTTAAAATTTGCGACAGTATAAAATTATTTTTTGAAAAATTTACTGTAGAAAAGACGACAGTAAAAAATTAATTTTTGAAAAATTTACTATAGAAAAGGCAATCCCTGGTGCAATTAAAATTTGCGTCAGTATAAAATTAATTTTTGAAAAATTTACTGTAGAAAATTTGCGACAGTAAAAAATTAATTTCTGAAAAATTTATTGTAGAAAAGGCAATCCCTGGCGTAATTAAAATTTCCGACAGTAAAAAATTATTTCTTGAATAATTTACTACAGAAAAGGCAATCCCTGGCGCAATTAAAATTTGCGACAGAAAAAAATTATTTTTTGCAAAATTTACTATAGAAAAGGCAATCCCTGGCGTAATTAAAATTTGCGACAGTAGAAAATTATTTTCTGAAAAATTTACTATAGAAAAGGCAATCCTTGGCGTATTTAAAATTTGCGACAGTAAAAAATTATTTTTTGAAAAATTTACTATAGAAAAGGCAACCTCTGGCGCAATTAAAATTTGCGACAGTAAAAAATTATTTTTTGAAAAATTTACTATATAAAAGGCAACCACTGGCGCAATTAAAATTTGCGACAGTATAAAATTATTTTTTGAAAAATTTACTGTAGAAAAGGCAATCCCTGGCGGCTTTAAAATTTGCGACAGTAAAAAATTAATTTTTGAAAAATTTACTATAGAAAAGGCAATCCCTGGAGCAATTAAAATTTGCGACAGTAAAAAATTAATTTTTGAAAAATTTACTGTAGAAAAGGCAATCCCTGGCGTATTTAAAATTTGCGACAGTAAAGAATTATTTTTTGAATAATTTATTATAGAAAAGGCAATCCCTGGCGTATTTAAAATTTGCGACAGTAAAAAATTAATTTGTGAAAAATTTACTATAGGGAAGGCAATCCCTGGCGTATTTAAAATTTGCGACAGTAAAAAATTATTTTTTGAAAAATTTACTGTAGAAAAGGCAATCCCTGGCGTAATTAAAATTTGCGACAGTAAAAAATTAATTTTTGAAAAATTTACTCTAGAAAAGGCAATCCCTGGCGTATTTAAAATTTGCGACAGTAAAAAATTATTTTTTGAATAATTTACTATAGAAAAGGCAATCCCTGGAGTATTTAAAATTTGCGACAGTAAAAAATTATTTTTTGAATAATTTACTATAGAAAAGGCAATCCCTGGCGTATTTAAAATTTGCGACAGTAGAGAATTAATTTGTGAAAAATTTACTATAGAGAAGGCAATCCCTGGCGTATTTAAAATTTGCGACAGTAAAAAATTATTTTTTGAAAAATTTACTACAGAAAAGGCAATCCCTGGAGCAATTAAAATTTGCGACAGAAAAAAATTATTTTTTGCAAAATTTACTATAGAAAAGGCAATCCCTGGCGTAATTAAAATTTGCGACAGAAAAAAATTATTTTTTGAAAAATTTACTGTAGAAAAGGCACTCCCTGGCGTAATTAACATTTGCGACAGTAAAAAATTCTTTTTTGAATAATTTACTATAGAAAAGGCAATCCCTGGCGCAATTAAAATTTGCGACAGTAAAAAATTATTTTTTGCAAAATTTACTATAGAAAAGGCAATCCCTGGCGTAATTAAAATTTGCGACAGTAGAAAATTATTTTTTAAAAAATTTACTATAGAAAAGGCAATCCCTGGCGTAATTAAAATTTGCGAGAGTAAAAAATTAAAGGCAATCCCCGGCGTAATTAAAATTTGCTACAGTAAAAAATTATTTTTTTGAATAATTTACTATAGAAAAGGCAATCCCTGGCGCAATTAAAATTTGCGACAATAGAAAATTATTTTTTGAAAAATTTACTATAGAAAAAGCAATCCCTGGCGTAATTAAAATTTGCGACAGTAAAAAATTATTTTTTGAAAAATTTACTATAGAAAAGGCAATCCCTGGCGCAATTAAAATTTGCGACAGTGGAAAATTATTTTTTGAAAAATTTACTATAGAAAAGGCAATCCCTGGCGTATTTAAAATTTGCGACAGTAAAAAAATATTTTTTGAATAATTTACTATAGAAAAGGCAATCCCTGGCGTATTTAAAATTTGCGACAGTAAAAAATTAATTTGTGAAAAATTTACTATAGAGAAGGCAATCCCTGGCGTATTTAAAATTTGCGACAGTAAAAAATTATTTTTTGAAAAATTTACTGTAGAAAAGGCAATCACTGGCGCAATTAAAATTTGCGACAGTAAAAAATTATTTTTTGAATAATTTACTATAGAAAAGTTAATCCCTGGCGCAATTAAAATCTGCGACAGTAAAAAATTATTTTTTGCAAAATTTACTATAGAAAAGGCAATTCCTGGCGTAATTAAAATTTGCGACAGTAGAAAATAATTTTTTGAAAAATTTACTATAGGAAAGGCAATCCCTGGCGTAATTAAAATATGCGACAGTAAAAAATTATTTTTTGAAAAATTTACTTTAGAAAAGGCAATCCCCGCCGTAATTAAAATTTGCGACAGTAAAAAATTATTTTTTGAATAATTTACTATAGAAAAGGCAATCCCTGGCGCAATTAAAATTTGCGACAGTAAAAAATGATTTTTTGAAAAATTTACTATAGAAAAGGCAATACCTGGTGTAATTAAAATTTGCGACAGTAAAAAATTATTTTTTGAAAAATTAACTATAGAAAAGGCAATCCCCGGCGCAATTAAAATTTGCGACAGTAAAAAATTATTTTTTGAAAAATTTACTATAGAAATGGCAATCCCTGGCGTAATTAAAATTTGCGACAGTAAAAAATTATTTTTTGAAAAATATAATATAGAAAAGGCAATCCCTGGCGTAATTAAAATTGGCGACAGTAAAAAATTATTTTTTGAATAATTTACTATAGAAAAGGCAATTCCTGGCCCAATTAAAATTTGCGACAGTAAAAAATTATTTTTTGAAAAATTTACTATAGAAAAGGCATTCTCTGGCGTATTTAAAATTTGCGAGAGTAAAAAATTAATTTGTGAAAAATTTACTATAGAAAAGGCAATCCCTGGCGTAATTAAAATTTGCGACAGTAAAAAATTCTTTTTTGAATAATTTACTATAGAAAAGGCAATCCCTGGCGCAATTAAAATTTGCGACAGTAAAAAATTAATTTGTGAAAAATTCACTATAGAAAAGGCAATCCCTGGCGTAATTAAAATTTGCGACAGTAAAAAATTATTTTTTGAATAATTTACTATAGAAAAGGCAATCCCTGGCGCAATGAAAATTTGCGACAGTAAAAAATTATTTTTTGCAAAATTCACTATAGAAAAGGCAATCCCTGTCGTAATTAAAATTTGCGACAGTAAAAAATTATTTTTTGAAAAATTTACTGTAGAAAAGGCAATCCCTGGCGTAATTAAAATTTGCGACAGTTAAAAATTATTTTTTGAATAATTTACTATAGAAAATGCAATCCCTGGCGTATTTAAAATTTGCGACAGTAAAAAATTATTTTTTGAAAAATTTACTGTAGAAAAGGCAATCCCTGGCGTATTTAAAATTTGCGACAGTAAAAAATTATTTTTTGAATAATTTACTATAGAAAAGGCAATCCCTGGCGTATTTAAAATTTGCGACACTAAAAAATTATTTTTTGAATAATTTACTATAGAAAAGGCAATCCCTGGCGTATTTAAAATTTGCGACAGTAAAAAATTAATTTGTGAAAAATTTACTATAGAGAAGGCAATCCCAGGCGTATTTAAAATTTGCGACAGTAAAAAATTATTTTTTGAAAAATTTACTGTAGAAAAGGCAATCCCTGGCGTAATTAAAATTTGAGACAGTAAAAAATTAATTTCTGAAAAATTTATTGTAGAAAAGGCAATCCCTGGCGTAATTAAAATTTCCGACAGTAAAAAATTATTTCTTGAATAATTTACTATAGAAAAGGCAATCCCTGGCGCAATTAAAATTTGCGACAGAAAAAAATTATTTTTTGCAAAATTTACTATAGAAAAGGCAATCCCTGGCGTAATTAAAATTTGCGACAGTAGAAAATTATTTTTTGAAAAATTTACTATAGAAAAGGCAATCCTTGGCGTATTTAAAATTTGCGACAATAAAAAATTATTTGTTGAAAAATTTACTATAGAAAAGGCAACCTCTGGCGCAATTAAAATTTGCGACAGTAAAAAATTATTTTTTGAAAAATTTACTATAGAAAAGGCAACCTCTGGCGCAATTAAAATTTGCGACAGTAAAAAATTATTTTTTGAAAAATTTACTATAAAAAAGGCAATCCCCGGCGTAATTAAAATTTGGGACAGTAAAAAATTATTTTTTGAATAATTTACTATAGAAAAGGCAATCCCTGGCGTATTTAAAATTTGCGACAGTAAAAATTATTTTTTGAATAATGTACTATAGAAAAGGCAATCCCGGGCGTTTTTCAAATTTGCGATAGTAAAAAAATTAATTTGTGAAAAATTTACTATAGAGAAGGCAATCCCTGGCGTATTTAATATTTGCGACAGTAAAAAATTATTTTTTGAAAAATTTACTGTAGAAAAGGCAATCCCTGGCGTAATTAAAATTTGCAACAGTAAAAAATTAATTTTTGAAAAATTTACTGTAGAAGAGGCAATCCCTGGCGTAATTAAAATTTGCGAGAGTAAAAAATTATTTTTTGCAAAATTTACTATAGAAAAGACAATACCTGGCGCAATTAAAATTTGCGACAATATAAAATTAATTTTTGAAAAATTTACTATAAAAAAGGCAATCCCCGGCGTAATTAAAATTTGCGACAGTAAAAAATTATTTTTTGAAACATTTACTATAGAAAAGGCAATCCCTGGCTTAATTAAAATTTGCGACAGTAAAAAATTATTTTTTGAATAATTTACTATAGAAAATGCAATCCCTGGCGTATTTAAAATTTGCGACAGTAAAAAATTATTTTTTGAAAAATTTACTGTAGAAACGGCAATCCCTGGCGTATTTAAAATTTGCGACAGTAAAAAATTATTTTTTTGAATAATTTACTATAGAAAAGGCAATCCCTGGCGTATTTAAAATTTGCGACAGTAAAAATTATTTTTTGAATAATGTACTATAGAAAAGGCAATCCCTGGCGTATTTAAAATTTGCGATAGTAAAAAATTAATTTGTGAAAAATTTACTATAGAGAAGGCAATCCCTGGCGTATTTAAAATTTGCGAAAGTAAAAAATTATTTTTTGAAAAATTTACTGTAGAAAAGGCAATCCCTGGCGTAATTAAAATTTGCGACAGTAAAAAATTATTTTTTGAAAAATTTACTGTAGAAAAGGCAATCCCTGGCGCAATTAAAATTTGCGACAGTAAAAAATTATTTTTTGAAAAATTTACTATAGAAAAGGCAATCCCTGGCGCAATTAAAATTTGCGACAGTAAAAAATTATTTTTTGAAAAATTTACTATAGAAAAGGCAATCCCTGGCGTAATTAAAATTTGCGACAGTAGAAAATTATTTTGTGAAAAATTTACTATACAAAAGGCAATCCCTGGCGTAATTAAAATTTGCGACAGTAAAAAATTATTTTTTGAAAAATTTACTATAGAAAAGGCAATCCCCCAGCGTAATTAAAATTTGCGACAGTAAAAAATTATTTTTTGAATAATTTACTATAGAAAATGCAATCCCTGGCGTATTTAAAATTTGCGATAGTAAAAAATTATTTTTTGAAAAATTTACTGTAGAAAAGGCAATCCCTGGCGCAATTAAAATTTGCGACAATAAAAAATTATTTTTTGAATAATTTACTATAGAAAAGGTAATCCCTGGCGCAAATAAAATTTACGACAGTAAAAAATTATTTTTTGCAAAATTTACTATAGAAAAGGCAATCCCTGGCGTAATTAAAATTTGCGACAGTAGAAAATTATTTTGTGAAAAATTTACTATACAAAAGACAATCCCTGGCGTAATTAAAATTTGCGACAGTAAAAAATTATTTTTTGAAAAATTTACTATAGAAAAGGCAATCCCCGGCGTAATTAAAATTTGCGACAGTACAAAATTATTTTTTGAATTATTTACTATAGAAAAGGCAATCCCTGGGGCAATTAAAATTTCCGACAGTAAAAAATTAATTTTTGAAAAATTTACTATAGAAAAGGCAATCCCTGGCGTAATTAAAATTTGCGACAGTAAAAAATTATTTTTGAAAAATTTACTATAGAAAAGGCAATCCCCGCCGCAATTAAAATTTGCGACAGTAAAAAATTATTTTTGGAAAAATTTACTATAGAAAAGGCAATCCCTGGCGTACTTAAAATTTGCGACAGTAAAAAATTATTTTTTGAAAAATTTACTATAGGAAAGGCAATCCCTGGCGTAATTAAAATTTGCGACAGTAAAAAATTATTTTTTGAATAATTTACTATGGAAAAGGCAATCCCTGGCGCAATTAAAATTTGCGACAGTAAAAAATTATTTTTTGAAAAATTTACTATAGAAAAGGCAATCCACGCCGCAATTAAAATTTGCGACAGTAAAAAATTATTTTTTGAAAAATTTACTATAGAAAAAGGCAATCCCCGCCGCAATTAAAATTTGCGACAGTAAAAAATTATTTTTTGAAAAATTTACTATAGAAAAGGCAATCCCTGGCGTAATTAAAATTTGCGACAGTAAAAAATTATTTTTTGAAAAATTTACTATAGGAAAGGCAATCCCTGGCGTAATTAAAATTTGCGACAGTAAAAAATTATTTTTTGAATAATTTACTATAGAAAAGGCAATCCCTGGCGCAATTCAAAATTTGCGACAGTAAAAAATTATTTTTTGGAAAATTTACTATAGAAAAGGCAATCCCTGGCTTATTTAAAATTTGCGACAGTATAAAATTATTTTTTCAAAAATTTACTGTAGAAAAGGCAATCCCTGGCGGATTTAAAATTTGCGACAGTAAAAAATTAATTTTTTGAAAAATTTACTATAGAAAAGCCAATCCCTGGCGCAATTAAAATTTGCGACAGTAAAAAATTAATTTTTGAAAAGTTTACTGTAGAAAAGGCAATCCCTGGCGTATTTAAAATTTGCGACAATAAAAAATTAATTTTTGAAAAATTTACTATAGAAAAGGCAATCCCTGACGCAATTAAAATTTGCGACAGTAAAACAATTATTTTTTGCAAAATTTACTATAGAATAGGCAATCCCTGGAGCAATTAAAATTTGCGACAGAAAAAAATATTTTTTGAAAAATTTACTATAGAAAAGGCAATCCCTGGCGCAATTAAAATTTGCGACAATATAAAATTAATTTTTGAAAAATTTACTATAAAAAAGGCAATCCCCGGCGTAATTAAAATTTGCGACAGTAAAAAATTATTTTTTGAAACATTTACTATAGAAAAGGCTATCCCTGGCATAATTAAAATTTGCGACAGTTAAAAATTATTTTTTGAATAATTTACTATAGAAAATGCAATCCCTGGCGTATTTAAAATTTGCGACAGTAAAAAATTATTTTTTGAAAAATTTACTGTAGAAACGGCAATCCCTGGCGTATTTAAAATTTGCGACAGTAAAAAATTATTTTTTGAATAATTTACTATAGAAAAGGCAATCCCTGGCGTATTTAAAATTTGCGACAGTAAAAAATTTTTTTTTGAATAATGTACTATAGAAAAGGCAATCCCTGGCGTATTTAAAATTTGCGATAGTAAAAAATTAATTTGTGAAAAATTTACTATAGAGAAGGCAATCCCTGGCGTATTTAAAATTTGCGACAGTAAAAAATTTTTTTTTGAAAAATTTACTGTAGAAAAGGCAATCCCTGGCGTAATTAAAATTTGCGACAGTAAAAAATTAATTTTTGAAAAATTTACTGTAGAAGAGGCAATCCCTGGCGTAATTAAAATTTGCGAGAGTAAAAAATTATTTTTTGCAAAATTTACTATAGAAAAGACAATCCCTGGCGTAATTAAAATTTGCGACAGTAAAAAATTAATTTTTGAAAAATTTACTATAGAAAAGGCAATCCCTGGCGTATTTAAAATTTGCGACAGTAAAAAATTATTTTGCAAAAAATTTACTACAGAAAAGGCAATCCCTGGCGTAATTAAAATTTGCGACAGTAAAAAATTATTTTTTGAATAATTTACTATAGAAAAGACAATCCCTGGCCTAATTAAAATTTGCGACAGTAAAAAATTATTTTTTGAAAAATTTACTGTAGAAAAGGCAATCCCTGGCGCAATTCAAATTTGCGACAGTAAAAAATTATTTTTTGAAAAATTTACTATAGAAAAGGCAATCCCTGGCGCAATTAAAATTTGCGACAGTAAAAAATAATTTTTTGCAAAATTTACTATAGAAAAGGCAATCCCTGGCGCAATTAAAATTTGCGACAGTAAAAAATTATTTTTTGAAAAATTTACTATAGAAAAGGCAATCCCTGGCGCAATTAAAATTTGCGACAGTTTAAAATTAATTTTTGAAAAATTTACTATAGAAAAGGCAATCCCCGGCGTAATTAAAATTTGCGACAGTAAAAAATTATTTTTGAAAAATTTACTATAGAAAAGGCAATCCCTGGCGCAATTAAAATTTGCGACAGTAAAAAATTATTTTTTGAATAATTTACTATATAAAAGGCAATCCCTGGCGTAATTAAAATTTTCGACAGTAAAAAGTTATTTTTTGCAAATTAAAATTTGTGACAGTAAAAAATAATTTTTTGCAAAATTTACTATAGAAAAGGCAATCCCTGGCGCAATTAAAATTTGCGACAGTAAAAAATTATTTTTTGCAAAATTTACTATAGAAAAGACAATCCCTGGCGTAATTAAAATTTGCGACAGTAAAAAATTAATTTTTGAAAAATTTACTATAGAAAAGGCAATCCCTGGCGTATTTAAAATTTGCGACAGTAAAAAATTATTTTTTGAATAATTTACTATAGAAAAGGCAATCCCTGGCGTATTTAAAATTTGCGACAGTAAAAAATTTTTTTTTGAATAATGTACTATAGAAAAGGCAATCCCTGGCGTATTTAAAATTTGCGATAGTAAAAAATTAATTTGTGAAAAATTTACTATAGAGAAGGCAATCCCTGGCGTATTTAAAATTTGCGACAGTAAAAAATTTTTTTTTGAAAAATTTACTGTAGAAAAGGCAATCCCTGGCGTAATTAAAATTTGCGACAGTAAAAAATTAATTTTTGAAAAATTTACTGTAGAAGAGGCAATCCCTGGCGTAATTAAAATTTGCGAGAGTAAAAAATTATTTTTTGCAAAATTTACTATAGAAAAGACAATCCCTGGCGTAATTAAAATTTGCGACAGTAAAAAATTAATTTTTGAAAAATTTACTATAGAAAAGGCAATCCCTGGCGTATTTAAAATTTGCGACAGTAAAAAATTATTTTGCAAAAAATTTACTACAGAAAAGGCAATCCCTGGCGTAATTAAAATTTGCGACAGTAAAAAATTATTTTTTGAATAATTTACTATAGAAAAGACAATCCCTGGCCTAATTAAAATTTGCGACAGTAAAAAATTATTTTTTGAAAAATTTACTGTAGAAAAGGCTATCCCTGGCGCAATTCAAATTTGCGACAGTAAAAAATTATTTTTTGAAAAATTTACTATAGAAAAGGCAATCCCTGGCGCAATTAAAATTTGCGACAGTAAAAAATAATTTTTTGCAAAATTTACTATAGAAAAGGCAATCCCTGGCGCAATTAAAATTTGCGACAGTAAAAAATTATTTTTTGAAAAATTTACTATAGAAAAGGCAATCCCTGGCGCAATTAAAATTTGCGACAGTTTAAAATTAATTTTCGAAAAATTTACTATAGAAAAGGCAATCCCCGGCGTAATTAAAATTTGCGACAGTAAAAAAATATTTTTGAAAAATTTACTATAGAAAAGGCAATCCCTGGCGCAATTAAAATTTGCGACAGTAAAAAATTATTTTTTGAATAATTTACTATATAAAAGGCAATCCCTGGCGTAATTAAAATTTTCGACAGTAAAAAGTTATTTTTTGCAAATTAAAATTTGTGACAGTAAAAAATAATTTTTTGCAAAATTTACTATAGAAAAGGCAATCCCTGGCGCAATTAAAATTTGCGACAGTAAAAAATTATTTTTTGCAAAATTTACTATAGAAAAGACAAAACCTGGCGTAATTAAAATTTGCGACAGTAAAAAATTAATTTTTGAAAAATTTACTATAGAAAAGGCAATCCCTGGCGTATTTAAAATTTGCGAGAGTAAAAAATTATTTTTTGAAAAATTTACTATAGAAAAGGCAATCCCTGGCGCAATTAAAATTTGCGACAGCATAAAATTAATTTTTGAAAAATTTACTATAGAAAAGGCAATCCCCGGCGTAATTAAAATTTGCGACAGTAAAAAATTATTTTTTGAAAAATTTACTGTAGAAAAGGCAATCCCTGGCGCAATTAAAATTTGCGACAGTAAAAAATTATTTTTTGAAAAATTTACTGTAGAAAAGGCAATCCGTGGCGTAATTAAAATTTGCGACAGTAAAAGATTATTTTTTGAAAAATTTACAGTAGAAAAGGGAATCCCTGGCGCAATTAAAATTTGCGACAGTAACAAATTATTTTTGAAAAATTTACTATAGAAAAGGCAATCCCTGGCGCAATTAAAATTTGCGACAGTAAAAAATTATTTTTTGAATAATTTACTATATAAAAGGCAATCCCTGGCGTAATTAAAATTTTCGACAGTAAAAAGTTATTTTTTGCAAATTAAAATTTGTGACAGTAAAAAATTAATTTTTGAAAAATTTACTGTAGAAAAGGCAATCCCTGGCGCAATGAAAATTTGCGACAGTAAAAAATTATTTTTTGAAAAATTTACTATAGAAAAGGCAATCCCTGGCTCAATTAAAATTTGCGACATTAAAAAATTATTTTTTGCAAAATTTACTATAGAAAAGGCAATCCCTGGCGCAATTAATATTTGCGACAGTAAAAAAATTATTTTTGGAAAAATTTACTATAGAAAAGGGAATCCCTGGCGCAATTAAAATTTGTGACAGTATAAAATTAATTTTTGAAAAATTTACTATAGAAAAGGCAATCCCCGGCGTAATTAAAATTTGCGACAGTAAAAAACTATTTTTTGCAAAATTTTCTATAGAAAAGGCAATCCCTGGCGTAATTAAAATTTGCGACAGTAGAAAATTATTTTTTGAAAAATTTACTATAGAAAGGGCAATTCCTGGCGTAATTAAAATTTGCGACAGTAAAAAATTATTTTTTGAATAATTTACTGTAGAAAATTCAATCCCTGGCGCAATTAAAATTTGCGACAGTAGAAAATTAATTTTTGAAAAATTTACTATAGAAAAGGCAATCCCTGGCGTATTTAAAATTTGCGACAGTAAAAAATTATTTTTTGAAAAATTTACTGTAGAAAAGGCAATCCCTGGCGTAATTAAAATTTGCGACAGTAAAAAATTATTTTTTGAATAATTTACTATAGAAAAGGCAATCCCTGGCGTAATTAAAAT
This sequence comes from Dioctria linearis, assembly GCA_963930735.1. Lineage (NCBI taxonomy): Eukaryota > Metazoa > Arthropoda > Insecta > Diptera > Asilidae > Dioctria > Dioctria linearis. The sequence goes on from CAWVNZ010001017.1 coordinate 104,654, forward strand.
TTGCGACAGTAAAAAATTAATTTTTGAAAAATTTACTGCAGAAAAGGCAATCCCTGGCGTAATTAAAATTTGCGACAATAAAAAATTATTTTTTGAAAAATTTACTGTAGAAAAGGCAATCCCTGGCGTAATTAAAATTTGAGACAGTAAAAAATTATTTTTTGAAAAATTTACTGTAGAAAAGGCAATCCCTGGGGTAATTAAAATTTGCGAGAGTAAAAAATTATTTTTTGAATAATTTACTATAGAAAAGGCAATCCCTGGCGCAATTAAAATTTTCGATAGTAAACAATTATTTTTTGAAAAATTTACTGTAGAAAAGGCAATCCCTGCCGTAATTAAAATTTGCGACAGTAAACAATTATTTTTTGGAAAATTTGCTATAGAAAAGCAATCCCTGGCGCAATTAAAATTTGCGACAGTAAAACATTATTTTTTGAATAATTTACTATAGAAAAGGCAATCCCTGGCGTAATTAAAATTTTCGACAGTAAAAAATTATTTTTTGAAAAATTTACTGTAGAATAGGCAATCCCTGGCGCAATTAAAATTTGCGACAGTAAAAAATTATTTTTTGAAAAATTTACTGTAGAAAAGGCAATCCGTGGCGTAATTAAAATTTGCGACAGTAAAAGATTATTTTTTGAAAAATTTACAGTAGAAAAGGGAATCCCTGGCGCAATTAAAATTTGCGACAGTAACAAATTATTTTTGAAAAATTTACTATAGAAAAGGCAATCCCTGGCGCAATTAAAATTTTCGACAGTAAAAAATTATTTTTTGAATAATTTACTATATAAAAGGCAATCCCTGGCGTAATTAAAATTTTCGACAGTAAAAAGTTATTTTTTGCAAATTAAAATTTGTGACAGTAAAAAATTAATTTTTGAAAAATTTACTGTAGAAAAGGCAATCCCTGGCGCAATGAAAATTTGCGACAGTAAAAAATTATTTTTTGAAAAATTTACTATAGAAAAGGCAATCCCTGGCTCAATTAAAATTTGCGACATTAAAAAATTATTTTTTGCAAAATTTACTATAGAAAAGGCAATCCCTGGCGCAATTAATATTTGCGACAGTAAAAAAATTATTTTTGGAAAAATTTACTATAGAAAAGGGAATCCCTGGCGCAATTAAAATTTGTGACAGTATTAAATTAATTTTTGAAAAATTTACTATAGAAAAGGCAATCCCCGGCGTAATTAAAATTTGCGACAGTAAAAAACTATTTTTTGCAAAATTTTCTATAGAAAAGGCAATCCCTGGCGTAATTAAAATTTGCGACAGTAGAAAATTATTTTTTGAAAAATTTACTATAGAAAGGGCAATTCCTGGCGTAATTAAAATTTGCGACAGTAAAAAATTATTTTTTGAATAATTTACTGTAGAAAATTCAATCCCTGGCGCAATTAAAATTTGCGACAGTAGAAAATTAATTTTTGAAAAATTTACTATAGAAAAGGCAATCCCTGGCGTATTTAAAATTTGCGACAGTAAAAAATTATTTTTTGAAAAATTTACTGTAGAAAAGGCAATCCCTGGCGTAATTAAAATTTGCGACAGTAAAAAATTATTTTTTGAATAATTTACTATAGAAAAGGCAATCCCTGGCGTAATTAAAATTTGCGACAGTAAAAAATTAATTTTTGAAAAATTTACTGCAGAAAAGGCAATCCCTGGCGTAATTAAAATTTGCGACAATAAAAAATTATTTTTTGAAAAATTTACTGTAGAAAAGGCAATCCCTGGCGTAAATAAAATTTGAGACAGTAAAAAATTATTTTTTGAAAAATTTACTGTAGAAAAGGCAATCCCTGGGGTAATTAAAATTTGCGACAGTAAAAAATTATTTTTTGAATAATTTACTATAGAAAAGGCAATCCTTGGCGCAATTAAAATTTTCGATAGTAAACAATTATTTTTTGAAAAATTTACTGTAGAAAAGGCAATCCCTGCCGTAATTAAAATTTGCGACAGTAAACAATTATTTTTTGGAAAATTTGCTATAGAAAAGCAATCCCTGGCGCAATTAAAATTTGCGACAGTAAAACATTATTTTTTGAATAATTTACTATAGAAAAGGCAATCCCTGGCGTAATTAAAATTTTCGACAGTAAAAAATTATTTTTTGAAAAATTTACTGTAGAAAAGGCAATCCCTGGCGTAATTAAAATTTGCGACAGTAAAAAATTATTTTTTGAAAAAATTACTATAGAAAAGGCAATCCCCGGCGTATTCAAAATTTGCGACAGTAAAAAATTATTTTTTGAATAATTTACTGTAGAAAAGGCAATCCCTGGCGCAATTAGAATTTGCGACAGTAGAAAATTAATTTTTGAAAAATTTACTATAGAAAAGGCAATCCTTGTCGTATTTAAAATTTGCGACAGTAAAAAATTATTTTTTGAAAAATTTACTGTAGAAAAGGCAATCCCTGGCGTAATTAAAATTTGCGACAGTAAAAAATTATTTTTTGAATAATTTACTATAGAAAAGGCAATCCCTGGCGCAATTAAAATTTGCGACAGTAAAAAATTATTTTTTGAAAGATCTACTATAGGATAGGCAATCCCTGGCATAATAAAAATTTGCGAGAGTAAAAAATCATTTTTTGAATAATTTACTATAGAAAAGGCAATCCCTGGCGTAATTAAAATTTTCGACAGTAAAAAATTATTTTTTGAAAAATTTACTGTAGAAAAGGCAATCCCTGGCGTAATTAAAATTTGCGACAGTAAAAAATTATTTTTTGAATAATTTACTATAGAAAAGGCAATCCCTGGCGCAATTAAAATTTGCGACAGTAAAAAATAATTTTTTGTAAAATTTACTATAGAAAAGGCAATCCCTGGCGTATTAAAATTTGCGACAGTAAAAAATTATTTTTTGAATAATTTTCTATAGAAAAGGCAATCCCTGGCGTATTTAAAATTTGCGACAGTAAAAAATTAATTTGTGAAAAATTTACTATATAGAAGACAATCCCTGGCGTATTTAAAATTTGCGACAGTAAAAAATTATTTTTTTTAAATTTACTGTAGAAAAGGCAATCGCTGGCTTAATTAAAATTTGCGACAGTAAAAAATTAATTTCTGAAAAATTTATTGTAGAAAAGGCAATCCATGGCGTAATTAAAATTTCCGACAGTAAAAAATTATTTTTTGAATAATTTACTATAGAAAAGGCAATCCCTGGCGCAATTAAAATTTGCGACAGTAAAAAATTATTTTTCGCAATATTTACTAAAGAAAAGGCAATCCCTGGCGTAATAAAAATTTGCGAGAGTAGAAAATTATTTTTTGAAAAATTTACTATAGAAAAGGCAATACGTGGCGTATTTAAAATTTGCGACAGTAAAATATTATTTTTTGAAAAATTTACTATAGAAAAGGCAATCCCCAGCGTAGTTAAAATTTGCGACAGTAAAAAATTATTTTTTGAATAATTTACTATAGAAAAGGCAATCCCTGGCGCAATTAAAATTTGCGACAGTAAAAAATTATTTTTTGCAAAATTTACTATAGAAAAGGCAATCCCTGCCGCAATTAAAATTTGCGACAGTAAAAAAATTATTTTTGGAAAAATTTACTATAGAAAAAGGGAATCCCTGGCGCAATTAAAATTTGTGACAGTATAAAATTAATTTTTGAAAAATTTACTATAGAAAAAGCAATCCCCGGCGTAATTAAAATTTGCGACAGTAAACATTTATTTTTTGAAAAATTTACTGTAGAAAAGGCAATGCCTGGCGCAATTAAAATTTGCGACAGTAAAAAATTATTTTTTGAAAAATTTACTGTAGAAAAGGCAATCCCTGGCGTAATTAAAATTTGCGACAGTAAAAAATTATTTTTTGAAAAATTTACTGTAGAAAAGGCAATCCCTGGCGCAATTAAAATTTGCGACACTAAAAAATTATTTTTTGCAAAATTTACTATAGAAAAGGCAATCCCTGGCGTAATTAAAATTTGCGACAGTAGAAAATTATTTTTTGAAAAATTTACTATAGAAGAGGCAATCCCCGGCGTAGTTAAAATTTGCGACAGTAAAAAATTATTTTTTGAATAATTTACTATAGAAAAGGCAATCCCTGGCGCAATTAAAATTTGCGACAGTAAAAAATTATTTTTTGAAAAATTTACTATAGAAAAGGCAATACCTGGCGCAATTAAAATTTGCGACAGTAAAAAATTATTTTTTGAAAAATTTACTGTAGAAAAGGCAACCCATGCGCAATTAAAATTTGCGACAGTATAAAATTAAATTTTGAAAAATTTACTGTAGAAAAGGCAATCCCTGGCGCAATTAAAATTTGCGACAGTAAAAAATTATTTTTTGAAAAATTTACTGTAGAAAAGGCAATACCTGGCGTAATTAAAATTTGCGACAGTAAAAAATTATTTTTTGAATAATTTACTATAGAAAAGGCAATCCCTGGCGTATTTAAAATTTGCGACAATAAAAAATTAATTTTTGAAAAGTTTACTATAGAAAAGGCAATCCCTGGCGCAATTAAAATTTGCGACAGTAAAAAATTATTTTTTGCAAAATTTACTATAGAATAGGCAATCCCTGGCGCAATTAAAATTTGCGACAGTAAAAAATATTTTTTGAAAAATTTACTATAGAAAAGGCAATCCCTGGCGCAATTAAAATTTGCGACAATATACAATTAATTTATGAAAAATTTACTGTAGAAAAGGCAATCCCCGGCGTAATTAAAATTTGCGACAGTAAAAAATTATTTTTTGAAAAATTTATTATAGAAAAGGCAATCCCTGGCATAATTAAAATTTTCGACAGTAGAAAATTATTTTTTGAATAATGTACTATAGAAAATGCAATCCCTGGCGTATTTAAAATTTGCGACAGTAAAAAATTAATTTTTGAATAATTTACTATAGAAAAGGCAATCCCTGGCGTATTTAAAATTTGCGACAGTAAAAAATTAATTTGTGAAAAATTTACTATATAGAAGGCAATCCCTGGCGTATTTAAAATTTGCGACAGTAAAAAATTATTTTTTGAAAAATTTACTGTAGAAAAGGCAATCCCTGGCGCAATTAAAATTTGCGACAGTAAAAAATTATTTTTTGAATAATTTACTATAGAAAAGGCAATCCCTGACGTATTTAAAATTTGCGACAGTAAAAAATTATTTTTTGAATAATGTACTATAGAAAAGGCAATCCCTGGCGTATTTAAAATTTGCGACAGTAAAAAATTAATTTGTGAAAAATTTACTATAGAGAAGGCAATCCCTGGCGTATTTAAAATTTGCGACAGTAAAAAATTATTTTTTGAAAGATTTACTGTAGAAAAGGCAATCCCTGGCGTAATTAAAATTTGCGACAGTAAAAAATTAATTTTTGAAAAATTTACTAAAAAGAAGGCAATACTTGGCGTAATTAAAATTTGCGACAGTAAAAAATTATTTTTTGCAAAATTTACTATAGAAAAGACAATCCCTGGCGTAATTAAAATTTGCGACAGTAAAAAATTAATTTTTGAAAAATTTACTATAGAAAAGGCAATCCCTGGCGTATTTAAAATTTGCGACAGTAAAAAATTAATTTGCGCAAAATTTACTTCAGAAAAGGCAATCCCTGGCGTAATTAAAATTTGCGACAATAAAAAATTATTTTTTGAAAAATTTACTGTAGAAAAGGCAATCCCTGGCGCAATTAACATTTGCGACAGTATAAAATTAAATTTTGAAAAATTTACTATAGAAAAGGCAATCCCTGGCGTAATTAAAATTTGCGACAGTAAAAAATTATTTTTTGAAAAATTTACTGTAGAAAAGGCAATCCCTGGCGGATTTAAAATTTGCGACAGTAAAAAATTAATTTTTGAAAAATTTACTATAGAAAAGGCAATCCCTGGCGCAATTAAAATTTGTGACAGTAAAAAATTAATTTTTGAAAAATTTACTATAGAAAAGGCAATCCCCAGCGTAATTAAAATTTGCGACAGTAAAAAATTAGTTTTTTGAAAAATTTACTATAGAAACGGCAATCCCTTGCGCAATTAAAATTTGCGACAGTAAAAAATTATTTTTTGAAAAATTTACTGTAGAAAAGGCAATACTTGGCGTAATTAAAATTTGCGACAGTAAAAGATTATTTTTTGAAAAATTTACAGTAGAAAAGGAAATCCCTGGCGCAATTAAAATTTGCGACAGTAACAAATTATTTTTTGAAAAATTTACTATAGAAAAGGCAATCCCTGGCGCAATTAAAATTTGCGACAGTAAAAAATTATTTTTTGAATAATTTACTATAGAACAGGCAATCCCTGGCGTAATTAAAATTTTCGACAGTAAAAAATTATTTTTTGAAAAATTTACTATAGAAAAGGCAATCCCTGGCGTAATTAAAATTTGCGACAGTAGAAAATTATTTTTTGAAAAATTTACTATAGAAAAGGCAATCCCTGGCGTAATTAAAATTTGCGACAGTAAAAAATTATTTTTTGAAAAATTTACTATAGAAAAGGCAATCCCCGGCGTATTTAAAATTTGCGACAGTAAAAAATTATTTTTTGAATAATTTGCTGTAGAAAAGGCAATCCCTGTCGCAATTAAAATTTGCGACAGTAGAAAATTAATTTTTGAAAAATTTACTACAGAAAAGGCAATCCCTGGCGTATTTAAAATTTGCGACAGTAAAAAATTATTTTTTGAATAATTTACTATAGAAAAGGCAATCCCTGGCGTATTTAAAATTTGCGACAGTAAAAAATTAATTTGTGAAAAATTTACTATAGGGAAGGCAATCCCTGGCGTATTTAAAATTTGCGACAGTAAAAAATTATTTTTTGAAAAATTTACTGTAGAAAAGGCAATCCCTGGCGTAATTAAAATTTGCGACAGTAAGAAATTAATTTTTGAAAAATTTACTGTAGAAGAGGCAATCCCTGGCGTAATTAAAATTTGCGACAGTAAAAAGTTATTTTTTGCAAAATTTACTATGGAAAAGACAATCCCTGGCGTAATTAAAATTTGCGACAGTAAAAAATTAATTTTTGAAAAATTTACTATAGAAATGGCAATCCCTGGCGTATTTAAAATTTGCGACAGTAAAAAATTAATTTGCGAAAAATTTACTACAGAAAAGCAATCCCTGGAGTAATTAAAATTTGCGACAGTAAAAAATTATTTTTTGAATAATTTACTATAGAAAAGACAATCCCTGGCGTAATTAAAATTTGCGACAGTAAAAAATTATTTTTTGAAAAATTTACTGTAGAAAAGGCAATCCCTGGCGCAATTAAAATTTGCGACAGTAGAAAATTATTTTTTGAAAAATTTACTGTAGAAAAGGCAATCCCTGGTGTAATTAAAATTTGCGACAATAAAAAATTATTTTTTGAAAAATTTACTGTATAAAAGGCAATCCCTGGTGCAATTAAAATTTGCGACAGTAGAAAATTATTTTTTGACAAATTTACTGTAGAATAGGCAATCCCTGGCGTATTTAAAATTTGCGACAGTAAAAAATTCATTTTGAAAAATTTACTATAGAAAAGGCAATCCCTGGCGTAATTAAAATTTGCGACAATAAAAAATTATTTTTTGAAAAATTTACTGTAGAAAAGGCAATCCCTGGCGCAATTAACATTTGCGACAGTATAAAATTAAATTTTGAAAAATTTACTATAGAAAAGGCAATCCCTGGCGTAATTAAAATTTGCGACAGTAAAAAATTATTTTTTGAAAAATTTACTGTAGAAAAGGCAATCCCTGGCGGATTTAAAATTTGCGACAGTAAAAAATTAATTTTTGAAAAATTTACTATAGAAAAGGCAATCCCTGGCGCAGTAAAAATTTGTGACAGTAAAAAATTAATTTTTGAAAAATTTACTATAGAAAAGGCAATCCGTGGCGTAATTAAAATTTGCGACAGTAAAAAATTATTTTTTGAAAAATTTACTATAGAAACGGCAATCCCTGGCGCAATTAAAATTTGCGACAGTAAAAAATTATTTTTTGAAAAATTTACTGTAGAAAAGGCAATCCTTGGCGTAATTAAAATTTGAGACAGTAAAAGATTATTTTTTGAAAAATTTACAGTAAAAAAGAAAACCCCTGGCGCAATTAAAATTTGCGACAGTAACAAATTAGTTTTTGAAAAATTTACTATAGAAAAGGCAATCCCTGGCGCAATTAAAATTTGCGACAGTAAAAAATTATTTTTTGAATAATTTACTATAGAACAGGCAATCCCTGGCGTAATTAAAATTTTCGACAGTAAAAAATTATTTTTTGCAAAATTTACTATAGAAAAGGCAATCCCTGGCGTAATTAAAACTTGCGACAGTAGAAAATTATTTTTTGAAAAATTTACTATAGAAAAGGCAATCCCTGGCGTAATTAAAATTTGCGACAGTAAAAAATTATTTTTTGAAAAATGTACTATAGAAAAGGCAATCCCCGGCGTATTTAAAATTTGCGACAGTAAAAAATTATTTTTTGAATAATTTACTGTAGAAAAGGCAATCCCTGGCGCAATTAAAATTTGCGACAGTAGAAAATTATTTTTTGAAAAATTTACTATAGAAAAGGCAATCCCTGGCGTATTTAAAATTTGCGACAGTAAAAAATTATTTTTTGAAAAATTTACTGTAGAAAAGGCAATCCCTGGCGGATTTAAAATTTGCGACAGTAAAAAATTATTTTTTGAAAAATTTACTATAGAAAAGGCAATCCTTGGCATAATTAAAATTTGCGACAGTAAAAAATTATTTTTTGAATAATTTACTATAGAAAATGCAATCCCTGGCGTATTTAAAATTTGCGACAGTAAAAAATTATTTTATGAAAAATTTACTGTAGAAACGGCAATCCCTGGCGTATTTAAAATTTGCGACAGTAAAAAATTATTTTTTGAATAATTTACTATAGAAAAGGCAATCCCTGGCGTATTTAAAATTTGCGACAGTAAAAAATTATTTTTTGAATAATGTACTATAGAAAAGGCAATCCCTGGCGTATTTAAAATTTGCGACAGTAAAAAATTAATTTGTGAAAAATTTACTATAGAGAAGGCAATCCCTGGCGTATTTAAAATTTGCGACAGTAAAAAATTATTTTTTGAAAAATTTACTGTAGAAAAGGCAATCCCTGGCGTAATTAAAATTTTCGACAGTAAAAAATTAATTTTTGAAAAATTTACTGTACAAGAGGCTATCCCTGGCGTAATTAAAATTTGCGACAGTAAAAAATTATTTTTTGCAAAATTTACTATAGAAAAGACAATCCCTGGCGTAATTAAAATTTGCGACATTAAAAAATTAATTTTTGAAAAATTTACTATAGAAAAGGCAATCCCTGGCGTATTTAAAATTTGCGACAGTAAAAAATTAATTTGCGAAAAATTTACTACAGAAAAGGCAATCCCTGGCGTAATTAAAATTTGCGACAGTAAAAAATTATTTTTTGAATAATTTACTATAGAAAAGACAATCCCTGGCTTAATTAAAATTTGCGACAGTAAAAAATTATTTTTTGAAAAATTTACTGTAGAAAAGGCAATCCCTGGCGCAATTAAAATTTGCGACAGTAGAAAATTATTTTTTTAAAAATTTCCTGTAGAAAAGGCAATCCCTGGCGCAATTAAAATTTGCGACAGTAGAAAATTATTTTTTGAAAAATTTACTGTATAAATGGCAATCCCTGGCGCAATTAAAATTTGCGACAGTAGAAAATTATTTTTTGAAAAATTTACTGTAGAAAAGGCAATCCCTGGCGTATTTAAAATTTGCGACAGTAAAAAATTAATTTTTGAAAAATTTACTATAGAAAAGGCAATCCCTGGCGTAATTAAAATTTGCGACAATAAAAAATTGTTTTTTGAAAAATTTACTGTAGAAAAGGCAATCCCTGTCGCAATTAACATTTCCGACAATATAAAATTAAATTTTGAAAAATTTACTATAGAAGAGGCAATCCCTGGCGTAATTAAAATTTGCGACAGTAAAAAATTATTTTTTGAAAAATTTACTTTAGAAAAGGCAATCCCTGGCGGATCTAAAATTTGCGACACTAAAAAATTAATTTTTGAAAAATTTACTTTAGAAAAGGCAATCCCTGGCGCAATTAAAATTTGTGACAGTAAAAAATTAATTTTTGAAAAATTTACTGTAGAAAAGGCAATCCCTGGCACAATTAAAATTTGCGACAGTAAAAAGTTATTTTTGAAAAATTTACTATAGAAAAGGCAATCCCTGGCGCAATTAAAATTTGCGACAATAAAAAATAATTTTTTGCAAAATTTACTATGGAAAAGGCAATCCCTGGCGTAATTAAAATTTGCGACAGTAGAAAATTATTTTTTGAAAAATTTAGTATAGAAAAGGCAATCCCTGGCGTAATTAAAATTTGCGACAGTAAAAAATTATTTTTTGAAAAATTTACTATAGAAAAGGCAATCCCTGGCGTAATTAAAATTTGCGACAATAAAAAATTATTTTTTGAAAAATTTACTGTAGAAAAGGCAATCCCTGTCGCAATTAACATTTGCGACAATATAAAATTAAATTTTGAAAAATTTACTATAGAAAAGGCAATCCCTGGCGTATTTAAAATTTGCGACAGTAAAAAATTATTTTTTGAAAAATTTACTGTAGAAAAGGCAATCCCTGGCGTAATTAAAATTTGCGACAGTAAAAAATTAATTTTTGAAAAATTTGCTGTAGAAGAGGCAATCCCTGGCGTAATTAAAATTTGCGACAGTAAAAAATTATTTTTTGCAAAATTTACTATAGAAAAGACAATACCTGGCGTAATTAAAATTTGCGACAGAAAAAATTAATTTTTGAAAAATTTACTATAGAAAAGGCAATCCCTGGCGTATTTAAAATTTGCGGCAGAAAAAAATTAATTTGCGAAAAATTTACTACAGAAAAGGCAATCCCTGGCGTAATTAAAATTTGCGACAGTAAAAAATTATTTTTTGAATAATTTACTATAGAAAAGACAATCCCTGGCGTAATTAAAAATTGCGACAGTAAAAAATTATTTTTTGAAAAATTTACTGTAGAAAAGGCAATCCCTGGCGCAATTAAAATTTGCGACAGTAGAAAATTAATTTTTGAAAAATTTACTGTATAAAAGGCAATCCCTGGCGCAATTAAAATTTGCGACAGTAGAAAATAATTTTTTGAAAAATTTACTGTAGAAAAGGCAATCCCTGGCGTATTTAAAATTTGCGACAGTAAAAAATTAATTTTTGAAAAATTTACTATAGAAAAGGCAATCCCTGGCGTATTTAAAATTTGCGACAATAAAAAATTATTTTTTGAAAAATTTACTGTAGAAAAGGCAATCCCTGGCGCAATTAACATTTGCCACAGTATAAAATTAAATTTTGAAAAATTTACTATAGAAAAGGCAATCCCTGGCGTAATTAAAATTTGCGACAGTAAAAAATTAATTTTTGAAAAATTTACTGTAGAAAAGGCAATCCCTGGCGGATTTAAAATTTGCGACAGTAAAAAATTAATTTTTGAAAAATTTACTATAGAAAATCCCTGGCGCAATTAAAATTTGTGACAGCAAAAAATTAATTTTTGAAAAATTTGCTGTAGAAAAGGCAATCCCTGGCGCAATTAAAATTTGCGACATTAAAAAATAATTTTTTGAAAAATTTACTATAGAAAAGGCAATCCCTGGCGCAATTAAAATTTGCGATAGTAAAAAATTATTTTTTGCAAAATTTACTATAGAAAAGGCAATCCCTGGCGCAATTAAAATTTGCGACAGTAAAAAATTATTTTTTGAAAAATTTACTATAGAAAAGGCAATCCCTGGCGCAATTAAAATTTGCGACAGTATAAAATTAATTTTTGAAAAATTTACTATAGAAAAGGCAATCCCCGGCGTAATTAAAATTTGCGACAGTAAAAAATTATTTTTTGAAAAATTTACTGTAGAAAAGGCAATCCCTGGCGCAATTAAAATTTGCGACAGTAAAAAATTATTTTTTGAATAATTTACTATAGAACAGGCAATCCCTGGCGTAATTAAAATTTTCGACAGTAAAAAATTATTTTTTGAATAATTTACTATAGAACAGGCAATCCCTGGCGTAATTAAAATTTTCGACAGTAAAAAATTTTTTTTTGCAAAATTTACTATAGAAAAGGCAATCCCTGGCGTAATTAAAATTTGCGACAGTAGAAAATTATTTTTTGAAAAATTTACTATAGAAAAGGCAATACCTGGCGCAATTAAAATTTGTGACAGTAAAAAATTAATTTTTGAAAAATTTGCTGTAGAAAAGGCAATCCCTGGCGCAATTAAAATTTGCGACATTTAAAAATAATTTTTTGAAAAATTTACTATAGAAGAGGCAATCCCTGGCGCAATTAAAATTTGCGATAGTAAAAAATTATTTTTTGCAAAATTTACTATAGAAAAGGCAATCCCTGGCGCAATTAAAATTTGCGACAGTAAAAAAATTATTTTTTGAATAATTTACTATAGAAAAGGCAATCCCTGGCGTATTTAAAATTTGCGACAGTAAAAAATTATTTTTTGAATAATGTAATATAGAAAAGGCAATCCCTGGCGTATTTAAAATTTTCGACAGTAAAAAATTAATTTGTGAAAAATTTACTATAGACAAGGCAATCCCTGGCGTATTTAAAATTTGCGACAGTAAAAAATTATTTTTTGAAAAATTTACTGTAGAAAAGGCAATCCCTGGCGTAATTAAAATTTGCGACAGTAAAAAATTAATTTTTGAAAAATTTACTGTACAAGAGGCTATCCCTGGCGTAATTAAAATTTGCGACAGTAAAAAATTATTTTTTGCAAAATTTACTATAGAAAAGACAATCCCTGGCGTAATTAAAATTTGCGACATTAAAAAATTAATTTTTGAAAAATTTACTATAGAAAAGGCAATCCCTGGCGTATTTAAAATTTGCGACAGTAAAAAATTAATTTGCGAAAAATTTACTACAGAAAAGGCAATCCCTGGCGTAATTAAAATTTGCGACAGTAAAAAATTATTTTTTGAATAATTTACAGAAAAGACAATCCCTGGCGTAATTAAAATTTGCGACAGTAAAAAATTATTTTTTGAAAAATTTACTGTAGAAAAGGCAATCCCTGGCGCAATTAAAATTTGCGACAGTAGAAAATTATTTTTTAAAAATTTACTGTAGAAAAGGCAATCCCTGGCGCAATTAAAATTTGCGACAGTAAAAATTATTTTTGAAAATTTACTGTATAAAAGGCAATCCCTGGCGCAATTAAAATTTGCGACAGTAGAAAATTATTTTTTGAAAAATTTACTGTAGAAAAGGCAATCCCTGGCGTATTTAAAATTTGCGACAGTAAAAAATTAATTTTTGAAAAATTTACTATAGAACAGGCAATCCCTGGCGTAATTAAAATTTGCGACAATAAAAAATTGTTTTTTGAAAAATTTACTGTAGAAAAGGCAATCCCTGTCGCAATTAACATTTGCGACAATATAAATTAAATTTTGAAAAATTTACTATAGAAGAGGCAATCCCTGGCGTAATTAAAATTTCCGACAGTAAAAAATTATTTTTTGAAAAATTTACTGTAGAAAAGGCAATCCCTGGCGGATCTAAAATTTGCGACACTAAAAAATTAATTTTTTGAAAAATTTACTATAGAAAAGGCAATCCCTGGCGCAATTAAAATTTGTGACAGTAAAAAATTAATTTTTGAAAAATTTACTGTAGAAAAGCAATCCCTGGCACAATTAAAATTTGCGACAGTAAAAAGTTATTTTTTGAAAAATTTACTATAGAAAAGGCAATCCCTGGCGCAATTAAAATTTGCGACAATAAAAAAATTATTTTTTGCAAAATTTACTATGGAAAAGGCAATCCCTGGCGTAATTAAAATTTGCGACAGTAGAAAATTATTTTTTGAAAAATTTAGTATAGAAAAGGCAATCCCTGGCGTAATTAAAATTTCCGACAGTAAAAAATTATTTTTTGAAAAATTTACTATAGAAAAGGCAATCCCTGGCGTAATTAAAATTTGCGACAATAAAAAATTATTTTTTGAAAAATTTACTGTAGAAAAGGCAATCCCTGTCGCAATTAACATTTGCGACAATATAAAATTAAATTTTGAAAAATTTACTATAGAAAAGGCAATCCCTGGCGTATTCAAAATTTGCGACAGTAAAAAATTATTTTTTGAAAAATTTACTGTAGAAAAGGCAATCCCTGGCGTAATTAAAATTTGCGACAGTAAAAAATTAATTTTTGAAAAATTTGCTGTAGAAGAGGCAATCCCTGGCGTAATTAAAATTTGCGACAGTAAAAAATTATTTTTTGCAAAATTTACTATAGAAAAGACAATACCTGGCGTAATTAAAATTTGCGACAGTAAAAAATTAATTTTTGAAAAATTTACTATAGAAAAGGCAATCCCTGGCGTTTTTAAAATTTGCGACAGAAAAAAATTAATTTGCGAAAAATTTACTACAGAAAAGGCAATCCCTGGCGTAATTAAAATTTGCGACAGTAAAAAATTATTTTTTGAATAATTTACTATAGAAAAGACAATCCCTGGCGTAATTAAAAATTGCGACAGTAAAAAATTATTTTTTGAAAAATTTACTGTAGAAAAGGCAATCCCTGGCGCAATTAAAATTTGCGACAGTAAAAAATTATTTTTTGAAAAATTTACTGTATAAAAGGCAATCCCTGGCGCAATTAAAATTTGCGACAGTAGAAAATAATTTTTTGAAAAATTTACTGTAGAAAAGGCAATCCCTGGCGTATTTAAATTTGCGACAGTAAAAAATTAATTTTTGAAAAATTTACTATAGAAAAGGCAATCCCTGGCGTATTTAAAATTTGCGACAATAAAAAATTATTTTTTGAAAAATTTACTGTAGAAAAGGCAATCCCTGTCGCAATTAACATTTGCGACAATATAAAATTAAATTTTGAAAAATTTACTATAGAAAAGGCAATCCCTGGCGTATTCAAAATTTGCGACAGTAAAAAATTATTTTTTGAAAAATTTACTGTAGAAAAGGCAATCCTTGGCGTAATTAAAATTTGCGACAGTAAAAAATTAATTTTTGAAAAATTTGCTGTAGAAGAGGCAATCCCTGGCGTAATTAAAATTTGCGACAGTAAAAAATTATTTTTTGCAAAATTTACTATAGAAAAGACAATACCTGGCGTAATTAAAATTTGCGACAGTAAAAAATTAATTTTTGAAAAATTTACTATAGAAAAGTTAATCCCTGGCGTATTTAAAATTTGCGACAGAAAAAAATTAATTTGCGAAAAATTTACTACAGAAAAGGCAATCCCTGGCGTAATTAAAATTTGCGACAGTAAAAAATTATTTTTTGAATAATTTACTATAGAAGAGACAATCCCTGGCGTAATTAAAATTTGCGACAATAAAAAATTATTTTTTGAAAAATTTACTGTAGAAAAGGCAATCCCTGTCGCAATTAACATTTGCGACAATATAAAATTAAATTTTGAAAAATTTACTATAGAAAAGGCAATCCCTGGCGTATTCAAAATTTGCGACAGTAAAAAATTATTTTTTGAAAAATTTACTGTAGAAAAGGCAATCCCTGGCGTAATTAAAATTTGCGACAGTAAAAAATTAATTTTTGAAAAATTTGCTGTAGAAGAGGCAATCCCTGGCGTAATTAAAATTTGCGACAGTAAAAAATTATTTTTTGCAAAATTTACTATAGAAAAGACAATACCTGGCGTAATTAAAATTTGCGACAGTAAAAAATTAATTTTTGAAAAATTTACTATAGAAAAGGCAATCCCTGGCGTATTTAAAATTTGCGACAGAAAAAAATTAATTTGCGAAAAATTTACTACAGAAAAGGCAATCCCTGGCGTAATTAAAATTTGCGACAGTAAAAAATTATTTTTTGAATAATTTACTATAGAAAAGACAATCCCTGGCGTAATTAAAAATTGCGACAGTAAAAAATTATTTATTGAAAAATTTACTGTAGAAAAGGCAATCCCTGGCGCAATTAAAATTTGCGACAGTAGAAAATTATTTTTTGAAAAATTTACTGTATAAAAGGCAATCCCTGGCGCAATTAAAATTTGCGACAGTAGAAAATAATTTTTTGAAAAATTTACTGTAGAAAAGGCAATCCCTGGCGTATTTAAAATTTGCGACAGTAAAAAATTAATTTTTGAAAAATTTACTATAGAAAAGGCAATCCCTGGCGTATTTAAAATTTGCGACAATAAAAAATTATTTTTTGAAAAATTTACTGTAGAAAAGGCAATCCCTGGCGCAATTAACTTTTGCCACAGTATAAAATTAAATTTTGAAAAATTTACTATAGAAAAGGCAATCCCTGGCGTAATTAAAATTTGCGACAGTAAAAAATTAATTTTTGAAAAATTTACTGTAGAAAAGGCAATCCCTGGCGGATTTAAAATTTGCGACAGTAAAAAATTAATTTTTGAAAAATTTACTATAGAAAATCCCTGGCGCAATTAAAATTTGTGACAGTAAAAAATTAATTTTTGAAAAATTTGCTGTAGAAAAGGCAATCCCTGGCGCAATTAAAATTTGCGACATTAAAAAATAATTTTTTGAAAAATTTGCTATAGAAAAGGCAATCCCTGGCGCAATTAAAATTTGCGATAGTAAAAAATTATTTTTTGCAAAATTTACTATAGAAAAGGCAATCCCTGGCGCAATTAAAATTTGCGACAGTAAAAAATTATTTTTTGAAAAATTTACTATAGAAAAGGCAATCCCTGGCGCAATTAAAATTTGCGACAGTATAAAATTAATTTTTGAAAAATTTACTATAGAAAAGGCAATCCCCGGCGTAATTAAAATTTGCGACAGTAAAAAATTATTTTTTGAAAAATTTACTGTAGAAAAGGCAATCCCTGGCGCAATTAAAATTTGCGACAGTAAAAAATTATTTTTTGAATAATTTACTATAGAACAGGCAATCCCTGGCGTAATTAAAATTTTCGACAGTAAAAAATTATTTTTTGAATAATTTACTATAGAACAGGCAATCCCTGGCGTAATTAAAATTTTCGACAGTAAAAAATTATTTTTTGCAAAATTTACTATAGAAAAGGCAATCCCTGGCGTAATTAAAATTTGCGACAGTAGGAAATTATTTTTTGAAAAATTTACTATAGAAAAGGCAATCCCTGGCGCAATTAAAATTTGTGACAGTAAAAAATTAATTTTTAAAAAATTTGCTGTAGAAAAGGCAATCCCTGGCGCAATTAAAATTTGCGACATTAAAAAATAATTTTTTGAAAAATTTACTATAGAAGAGGCAATCCCTGGCGCAATTAAAATTTGCGATAGTAAAAAATTATTTTTTGCAAAATTTACTATAGAAAAGGCAATCCCTGGCGCAATTAAAATTTGCGACAGTAAAAAAATATATTTTTTGAATAATTTACTATAGAAAAGGCAATCCCTGGCGTATTTAAAATTTGCGACAGTAAAAAATTATTTTTTGAATAATGTAATATAGAAAAGGCAATCCCTGGCGTATTTAAAATTTTCGACAGTAAAAAATTAATTTGTGAAAAATTTACTATAGAGAAGGCAATCCCTGGCGTATTTAAAATTTGCGACAGTAAAAAATTATTTTTTGAAAAATTTACTGTAGAAAAGGCAATCCCTGGCGTAATTAAAATTTGCGACAGTAAAAAATTAATTTTTGAAAAATTTACTGTACAAGAGGCTATCCCTGGCGTAATTAAAATTTGCGACAGTAAAAAATTATTTTTTGCAAAATTTACTATAGAAAAGACAATCCCTGGCGTAATTAAAATTTGCGACATTAAAAAATTAATTTTTGAAAAATTTACTATAGAAAAGGCAATCCCTGGCGTATTTAAAATTTGCGACAGTAAAAAATTAATTTGCGAAAAATTTACTACAGAAAAGGCAATCCCTGGCGTAATTAAAATTTGCGACAGTAAAAAATTATTTTTTGAATAATTTACTATAGAAAAGACAATCCCTGGCGTAATTAAAATTTGCGACAGTAAAAAATTATTTTTTGAAAAATGTACTGTAGAAAAGGCAATCCCTGGCGCAATTAAAATTTGCGACAGTAGAAAATTATTTTTTTAAAAATTTACTGTAGAAAAGGCAATCCCTGGCGCAATTAAAATTTGCGACAGTAGAAAATTATTTTTTGAAAAATTTACTGTATAAAAGGCAATCCCTGGCGCAATTAAAATTTGCGACAGTAGAAAATTATTTTTTGAAAAATTTACTGTAGAAAAGGCAATCCCTGGCGTATTTAAAATTTGCGACAGTAAAAAATTAATTTTTGAAAAATTTACTATAGAAAAGGCAATCCCTGGCGTAATTAAAATTTGCGACAATAAAAAATTGTTTTTTGAAAAATTTACTGTAGAAAAGGCAATCCCTGTCGCAATTAACATTTGCGACAATATAAAATTAAATTTTGAAAAATTTACTATAGAAGAGGCAATCCCTGGCGTAATTAAAATTTGCGACAGTAAAAAATTATTTTTTGAAAAATTTACTGTAGAAAAGGCAATCCCTGGCGGATCTAAAATTTGCGACACTAAAAAATTAATTTTTGAAAAATTTACTATAGAAAAGGCAATCCCTGGCGCAATTAAAATTTGTGACAGTAAAAAATTAATTTTTGAAAAATTTACTGTAGAAAAGGCAATCCCTGGCACAATTAAAATTTGCGACAATAAAAAGTTATTTTTTGAAAAATTTACTATAGAAAAGGCAATCCCTGGCGCAATTAAAATTTGCGACAATAAAAAATTATTTTTTGCAAAATTTACTATGGAAAAGGCAATCCCTGGCGTAATTAAAATTTGCGACAGTAGAAAATTATTTTTTGAAAAATTTAGTATAGAAAAGGCAATCCCTGGCGTAATTAAAATTTGCGACAGTAAAAAATTATTTTTTGAAAAATTTACTATAGAAAAGGCAATCCCTGGCGTAATTAAAATTTGCGACAATAAAAAATTATTTTTTGAAAAATTTACTGTAGAAAAGGCAATCCCTGTCGCAATTAACATTTGCGACAATATAAAATTAAATTTTGAAAAATTTACTATAGAAAAGGCAATCCCTGGCGTATTTAAAATTTGCGACAGTAAAAAATTATTTTTTGAAAAATTTACTGTAGAAAAGGCAATCCCTGGCGTAATTAAAATTTGCGACAGTAAAAAATTAATTTTTGAAAAATTTGCTGTAGAAGAGGCAATCCCTGGCGTAATTAAAATTTGCGACAGTAAAAAATTATTTTTTGCAAAATTTACTATAGAAAAGACAATACCTGGCGTAATTAAAATTTGCGACAGTAAAAAATTAATTTTTGAAAAATTTACTATAGAAAAGGCCATCCCTGGCGTAATTAAAATTTGCGACAGTAAAAAATTAATTTTTGAAAAATTTACTGTAGAAAAGGCAATCCCTGGCGGATTTAAAATTTGCGACAGTAAAAAATTAATTTTTGAAAAATTTACTATAGAAAAGGCAATCCCTGGCGCAATTAAAATTTGTGACAGTAAAAAATTAATTTTTGAAAAATTTGCTGTAGAAAAGGCAATCCCTGGCGCAATTAAAATTTGCGACCTTAAAAAATAATTTTTTGAAAAATTTACTATAGAAAAGGCAATCCCTGGCGCAATTAAAATTTGCGATAGTAAAAAATTATTTTTTGCAAAATTTACTATAGAAAAGGCAATCCCTGGCGCAATTAAAATTTGCGACAGTAGAAAATAATTTTTTGAAAAATTTACTGTAGAAAAGGCAATCCCTGGCGTATTTAAAATTTGCGACAGTAAAAAATTAATTTTTCAAAAATTTACTATAGAAAAGGCAATCCCTGGCGTATTTAAAATTTGCGACAATAAAAAATTATTTTTTGAAAAATTTACTGTAGAAAAGGCAATCCCTGGCGCAATTAACATTTGCCACAGTATAAAATTAAATTTTGAAAAATTTACTATAGAAAAGGCAATCCCTGGCGTAATTAAAATTTGCGACAGTAAAAAATTAATTTTTGAAAAATTTACTGTAGAAAAGGCAATCCCTGGCGTATTTAAAATTTGCGACAGTAAAAAATTAATTTTTGAAAAATTTACTATAGAAAAGGCAATCCCTGGCGCAATTAAAATTTGTGACAGTAAAAAATTAATTTTTGAAAAATTTGCTGTAGAAAAGGCAATCCCTGGCGCAATTAAAATTTGCGACATTAAAAAATAATTTTTTGAAAAATTTACTATAGAAAAGGCAATCCCTGGCGCAATTAAAATTTGCGATAGTAAAAAATTATTTTTTGCAAAATTTACTATAGAAAAGGCAATACCTGGCGCAATTAAAATTTGCGACAGTAAAAAATTATTTTTTGAAAAATTTACTATAGAAAAGGCAATCCCTGGCGCAATTAAAATTTGCGACAGTATAAAATTAATTTTTGAAAAATTTACTATAGAAAAGGCAATCCCCGGCGTAATTAAAATTTGCGACAGTAAAAAATTATTTTTTGAAAAATTTACTGTAGAAAAGGCAATCCCTGGCGCAATTAAAATTTGCGACAGTAAAAAATAATTTTTTGAAAAATTTACTGTAGAAAAGGCAATCCTTGGCGTAATTAAAATTTGCGACAGTAAAAGATTATTTTTTGAAAAATTTACAGTAGAAAAGGCAATCCCTGGCGCAATTAAAATTTGCGATAGTAAAAAATTATTTTTTGCAAAATTTACTATAGAAAAGGCAATCCCTGGCGCAATTAAAATTTGCGACAGTAAAAAATTATTTTTTGAAAAATTTACTGTAGAAAAGGCAATCCCCGGCGTAATTAAAATTTGCGACAGTAAAAAATTATTTTTTGAAAAATTTACTGTAGAAAAGGCAATCCCTGGCGCAATTAAAATTTGTGACAGTAAAAAATTAATTTTTGAAAAATTTGCTGTAGAAAAGGCAATCCCTGGCGCAATTAAAATTTGCGACATTAAAAAATAATTTTTTGAAAAATTTACTATAGAAAAGGCAATCCCTGGCGCAATTAAAATTTGCGATAGTAAAAAATTATTTTTTGCAAAATTTACTATAGAAAAGGCAATCCCTGGCGCAATTAAAATTTGCGACAGTAAAAAATTATTTTTTGAATAATTTACTATAGAACAGGCAATCCCTGGCGTAATTAAAATTTTCGACAGTAAAAAATTATTTTTTGCAAAATTTACTACAGAAAAGGCAATCCCTGGCGCAATTAAAATTTGCGACAGTAAAAAATTATTTTTTGAATAATTTACTATAGAACAGGCAATCCCTGGCGTAATTAAAATTTGCGACAGTAAAAAATTAATTTTTGAAAAATTTACTGTAGAAAAGGCAATCCCTGGCGGATTTAAAATTTGCGACAGTAAAAAATTAATTTTTGAAAAATTTACTATAGAAAAGGCAATCCCTGGCGCAATTAAAATTTGTGACAGTAAAAAATTAATTTTTGAAAAATTTGCTGTAGAAAAGGCAATCCCTGGCGCAATTAAAATTTGTGACATTAAAAAATAATTTTTTGAAAAATTTACTATAGAAAAGGCAATCCCTGGCGCAATTAAAATTTGCGATAGTAAAAAATTATTTTTTGCAAAATTTACTATAGAAAAGGCAATCCCTGGCGCAATTAAAATTTGCGACAGTAAAAAATTATTTTTTGAAAAAATTTACTATAGAAAAGGCAATCCCTGGCGCAATTAAAATTTGCGACAGTATAAAATTAATTTTTGAAAAATTTACTATAGAAAAGGCAATCCCCGGCGTAATTAAAATTTGCGACAGTAAAAAATTATTTTTTGAAAAATTTACTGTAGAAAAGGCAATCCCTGGCGCAATTAAAATTTGCGACAGTAAAAAATTATTTTTTGAAAAATTTACTGTAGAAAAGGCAATCCTTGGCGTAATTAAAATTTGCGACAGTAAAAGATTATTTTTTGAAAAATTTACAGTAGAAAAGGCAATCCCTGGCGCAATTAAAATTTGCGATAGTAAAAAATTATTTTTTGCAAAATTTACTATAGAAAAGGCAATCCCTGGCGCAATTAAAATTTGCGATAGTAAAAAATTATTTTTTGAAAAATTTACTGTAGAAAAGGCAATCCCCGGCGTAATTAAAATTTGCGACAGTAAAAAATTATTTTTTGAAAAATTTACTGTAGAAAAGGCAATCCCTGGCGCAATTAAAATTTGTGACAGTAAAAAATTAATTTTTGAAAAATTTGCTGTAGAAAAGGCAATCCCTGGCGCAATTAAAATTTGCGACATTAAAAAATAATTTTTTGAAAAATTTACTATAGAAAAGGCAATCCCTGGCGCAATTAAAATTTGCGATAGTAAAAAATTATTTTTTGCAAAATTTACTATAGAAAAGGCAATCCCTGGCGCAATTAAAATTTGCGACAGTAAAAAATTATTTTTTGAAAAATTTACTATAGAAAAGGCAATCCCTGGCGCAATTAAAATTTGCGACAGTAACAAATTATTTTTTGAAAAATTTACTACAGAAAAGGCAATCCCTGGCGCAATTAAAATTTGCGACAGTAAAAAATTATTTTTTGAATAATTTACTATAGAACAGGCAATCCCTGGCGTAATTAAAATTTGCGACAGTAAAAAATTAATTTTTGAAAAATTTACTGTAGAAAAGGCAATCCCTGGCGCAATTAAAATTTGCGATAGTAAAAAATTATTTTTTGCAAAATTTACTATAGAAAAGGCAATCCCTGGCGCAATTAAAATTTGCGACAGTAAAAAATTATTTTTTGAAAAATTTACTGTAGAAAAGGCAATCCCCGGCGTAATTAAAATTTGCGACAGTAAAAAATTATTTTTTGAAAAATTTACTGTAGAAAAGGCAATCCCTGGCGCAATTAAAATTTGTGACAGTAAAAAATTAATTTTTGAAAAATTTGCTGTAGAAAAGGCAATCCCTGGCGCAATTAAAATTTGCGACATTAAAAAATAATTTTTTGAAAAATTTACTATAGAAAAGGCAATCCCTGGCGCAATTAAAATTTGCGATAGTAAAAAATTATTTTTTGCAAAATTTACTATAGAAAAGGCAATCCCTGGCGCAATTAAAATTTGCGACAGTAAAAAATTATTTTTTGAAAAATTTACTATAGAAAAGGCAATCCCTGGCGCAATTAAAATTTGCGACAGTAACAAATTATTTTTTGAAAAATTTACTACAGAAAAGGCAATCCCTGGCGCAATTAAAATTTGCGACAGTAAAAAATTATTTTTTGAATAATTTATTATAGAACAGGCAATCCCTGGCGTAATTAAAATTTTCGACAGTAAAAAATTATTTTTTGCAAAATTTACTATAGAAAAGGCAATCCCTGGCGTAATTAAAATTTGCGACAGTAGAAAATTATTTTTTGAAAAATTTACTATAGAAAAGGCAATCCCTGGCGTAATTAAAATTTGCGACAGTAAAAAATTATTTTTTGAAAAATTTACTATAGAAAAGGCAATCCCCGGCGTATTTAAAATTTGCGACAGTAAAAAATTATTTTTTGAATAATTTACTGTAGAAAAGGCAATCCCTGGCGCAATTAACATTTGCCACAGTATAAAATTAAATTTTGAAAAATTTACTATAGAAAAGGCAATCCCTGGCGTAATTAAAATTTGCGACAGTAAAAAATTAATTTTTGAAAAATTTACTGTAGAAAAGGCAATCCCTGGCGGATTTAAAATTTGCGACAGTAAAAAATTAATTTTTGAAAAATTTACTATAGAAAAGGCAATCCCTGGCGCAATTAAAATTTGTGACAGTAAAAAATTAATTTTTGAAAAATTTGCTGTAGAAAAGGCAATCCCTGGCGCAATTAAAATTTGCGACATTAAAAAATAATTTTTTGAAAAATTTACTATTGAAAAGGCAATCCCTGGCGCAATTAAAATTTGCGATAGTAAAAAATTATTTTTTGCAAAATTTACTATAGAAAAGGCAATCCCTGGCGCAATTAAAATTTGCGACAGTAAAAAATTATTTTTTGAAAAATTTACTATAGAAAAGGCAATCCCTGGCGCAATTAAAATTTGCGACAGTATAAAATTAATTTTTGAAAAATTTACTATAGAAAAGGCAATCCCCGGCGTAATTAAAATTTGCGACAGTAAAAAATTATTTTTTGAAAAATTTACTGTAAAAAAGGCAATCCCTGGCGCAATTAAAATTTGCGACAGTAAAAAATTATTTTTTGAAAAATTTACTATAGAAAAGGCAATCCCTGGCGCAATTAAAATTTGCGACAGTAACAAATTATTTTTTGAAAAATTTACTACAGAAAAGGCAATCCCTGGCGCAATTAAAATTTGCGACAGTAAAAAATTATTTTTTGAATAATTTACTATAGAACAGGCAATCCCTGGCGTAATTAAAATTTGCGACAGTAAAAAATTAATTTTTGAAAAATTTACTGTAGAAAAGGCAATCCCTGGCGCAATTAAAATTTGCGATAGTAAAAAATTATTTTTTGCAAAATTTACTATAGAAAAGGCAATCCCTGGCGCAATTAAAATTTGCGACAGTAAAAAATTATTTTTTGAAAAATTTACTGTAGAAAAGGCAATCCCCGGCGTAATTAAAATTTGCGACAGTAAAAAATTATTTTTTGAAAAATTTACTGTAGAAAAGGCAATCCCTGGCGCAATTAAAATTTGTGACAGTAAAAAATTAATTTTTGAAAAATTTGCTGTAGAAAAGGCAATCCCTGGCGCAATTAAAATTTGCGACATTAAAAAATAATTTTTTGAAAAATTTACTATAGAAAAGGCAATCCCTGGCGCAATTAAAATTTGCGATAGTAAAAAATTATTTTTTGCAAAATTTACTATAGAAAAGGCAATCCCTGGCGCAATTAAAATTTGCGACAGTAAAAAATTATTTTTTGAAAAATTTACTATAGAAAAGGCAATCCCTGGCGCAATTAAAATTTGCGACAGTAACAAATTATTTTTTGAAAAATTTACTACAGAAAAGGCAATCCCTGGCGCAATTAAAATTTGCGACAGTAAAAAATTATTTTTTGAATAATTTACTATAGAACAGGCAATCCCTGGCGTAATTAAAATTTTCGACAGTAAAAAATTATTTTTTGCAAAATTTACTATAGAAAAGGCAATCCCTGGCGTAATTAAAATTTGCGACAGTAGAAAATTATTTTTTGAAAAATTTACTATAGAAAAGGCAATCCCTGGCGTAATTAAAATTTGCGACAGTAAAAAATTATTTTTTGAAAAATTTACTATAGAAAAGGCAATCCCCGGCGTATTTAAAATTTGCGACAGTAAAAAATTATTTTTTGAATAATTTACTGTAGAAAAGGCAATCCCTGGCGCAATTAACATTTGCCACAGTATAAAATTAAATTTTGAAAAATTTACTATAGAAATGGCAATATCTGGCGTAATTAAAATTTGCGACAGTAAAAAATTAATTTTTGAAAAATTTACTGTAGAAAAGGCAATCCCTGGCGGATTTAAAATTTGCGACAGTAAAAAATTAATTTTTGAAAAATTTACTATAGAAAAGGCAATCCCTGGCGCAATTAAAATTTGTGACAGTAAAAAATTAATTTTTGAAAAATTTGCTGTAGAAAAGGCAATCCCTGGCGCAATTAAAATTTGCGACATTAAAAAATAATTTTTTGAAAAATTTACTATTGAAAAGGCAATCCCTGGCGCAATTAAAATTTGCGATAGTAAAAAATTATTTTTTGCAAAATTTACTATAGAAAAGGCAATCCCTGGCGCAATTAAAATTTGCGACAGTAAAAAATTATTTTTTGAAAAATTTACTATAGAAAAGGCAATCCCTGGCGCAATTAAAATTTGCGACAGTATAAAATTAATTTTTGAAAAATTTACTATAGAAAAGGCAATCCCCGGCGTAATTAAAATTTGCGACAGTAAAAAATTATTTTTTGAAAAATTTACTGTAAAAAAGGCAATCCCTGGCGCAATTAAAATTTGCGACAGTAAAAAATTATTTTTTGAAAAATTTACTGTAGAAAAGGCAATCCTTGGCGTAATTAAAATTTGCGACAGTAAAAGATTATTTTTTGAAAAATTTACAGTAGAAAAGGCAATCCCTGGCGCAATTAAAATTTGCGATAGTAAAAAATTATTTTTTGCAAAATTTACTATAGAAAAGGCAATCCCTGGCGCAATTAAAATTTGCGACAGTAAAAAATTATTTTTTGAAAAATTTACTGTAGAAAAGGCAATCCCCGGCGTAATTAAAATTTGCGACAGTAAAAAATTATTTTTTGAAAAATTTACTGTAGAAAAGGCAATCCCTGGCGCAATTAAAATTTGTGACAGTAAAAAATTAATTTTTGAAAAATTTGCTGTAGAAAAGGCAATCCCTGGCGCAATTAAAATTTGCGGCATTAAAAAATAATTTTTTGAAAAATTTACTATAGAAAAGGCAATCCCTGGCGCAATTAAAATTTGCGATAGTAAAAAATTATTTTTTGCAAAATTTACTATAGAAAAGGCAATCCCTGGCGCAATTAAAATTTGCGACAGTAAAAAATTATTTTTTGAAAAATTTACTATAGAAAAGGCAATCCCTGGCGCAATTAAAATTTGCGACAGTAACAAATTATTTTTTGAAAAATTTACTACAGAAAAGGCAATCCCTGGCGCAATTAAAATTTGCGACAGTAAAAAATTATTTTTTGAATAATTTACTATAGAACAGGCAATCCCTGGCGTAATTAAAATTTTCGACAGTAAAAAATTATTTTTTGCAAAATTTACTATAGAAAAGGCAATCCCTGGCGTAATTAAAATTTTCGACAGTAGAAAATTATTTTTTGAAAAATTTACTATAGAAAAGGCAATCCCCGGCGTAATTAAAATTTGCGACAGTAAAAAATTATTTTTTGAAAAATTTACTGTAGAAAAGGCAATCCCTGGCGCAATTAAAATTTGCGACAGTAAAAAATTATTTTTTGAAAAATTTACTGTAGAAAAGGCAATCCTTGGCGTAATTAAAATTTGCGACAGTAACAAATTATTTTTTGAAAAATTTACTACAGAAAAGGCAATCCCTGGCGCAATTAAAACTTGCGACAGTAAAAAATTATTTTTTGAATAATTTACTATAGAACAGGCAATCCCTGGCGTAATTAAAATTTTCGACAGTAAAAATTATTTTTTGCAAAATTTACTATAGAAAAGGCAATCCCTGGCGCAATTAAAATTTGCGACAGTATAAAATTAATTTTTGAAAAATTTACTATAGAAAAGGCAATCCCCGGCGTAATTAAAATTTGCGACAGTAAAAAATTATTTTTTGAAAAATTTACTGTAGAAAAGACAATCCCTGGCGCAATTAAAATTTGCGACAGTAAAAAATTATTTTTTGAAAAATTTACTGTAGAAAAGGCAATCCTTGGCGTAATTAAAATTTGCGACAGTAAAAGATTATTTTTTGAAAAATTTGCAGTAGAAAAGGCAATCCCTGGCGCAATTAAAATTTGCGATAGTAAAAAATTATTTTTTGCAAAATTTACTTTAGAAAAGGCAATCCCTGGCGCAATTAAAATTTGCGACAGTAAAAAATTATTTTTTGAAAAATTTACTGTAGAAAAGGCAATACCCGGCGTAATTAAAATTTGCGACAGTAAAAAATTATTTTTTGAAAAATTTTCTGTAGAAAAGGCAATCCCTGGCGCAATTAAAATTTGTGACAGTAAAAAATTAATTTTTGAAAAATTTGCTGTAGAAAAGGCAATCCCTGGCGCAATTAAAATTTGCGACATTAAAAAATAATTTTTTGAAAAATTTACTATAAAAAAGGCAATCCCTGGCGCAATTAAAATTTGCGATAGTAAAAAATTATTTTTTGCAAAATTTACTATAGAAAAGGCAATCCCTGGCGCAATTAAAATTTGCGACAGTAAAAAATTATTTTTTGAAAAATTTACTATAGAAAAGGCAATCCCTGGCGCAATTAAAATTTGCGATAGTAAAAAATTATTTTTTGCAAAATTTACTATAGAAAAGGCAATCCCTGGCGCAATTAAAATTTGCGACACTAAAAAATAATTTTTTGAAAAATTTACTATAGAAAAGGCAATCCCTGGCGCAATTAAAATTTGCGATAGTAAAAAATTATTTTTTGCAAAATTTACTATAGAAAAGGCAATCCCTGGCGCAATTAAAATTTGCGACAGTAAAAAATTATTTTTTGAAAAATTTACTATAGAAAAGGCAATCCCTGGCGCAATTAAAATTTGCGACAGTATAAAATTAATTTTTGAAAAATTTACTATAGAAAAGGCAATCCCCGGCGTAATTAAAATTTGCGACAGTAAAAAATTATTTTTTGAAAAATTTACTGTAGAAAAGGCAATCCCTGGCGCAATTAAAATTTGCGACAGTAAAAAATTATTTTTTGAAAAATTTACTGTAGAAAAGGCAATCCTTGGCGTAATTAAAATTTGCGACAGTAAAAAATTAATTTTTGAAAAATTTACTGTAGAAAAGGCAATCCCTGGCGGATTTAAAATTTGCGACAGTAAAAAATTAATTTTTGAAAAATTTACTATAGAAAAGGCAATCCCTGGCGCAATTAAAATTTGTGACAGTAAAAAATTAATTTTTGAAAAATTTGCTGTAGAAAAGGCAATCCCTGGCGCAATTAAAATTTGCGACATTAAAAAATAATTTTTTGAAAAATTTACTATAGAAAAGGCAATCCCTGGCGCAATTAAAATTTGCGATAGTAAAAAATTATTTTTTGCAAAATTTACTATAGAAAAGGCAATCCCTGGCGCAATTAAAATTTGCGACAGTAAAAAATTATTTTTTGAAAAATTTACTATAGAAAAGGCAATCCCTGGCGTAATTAAAATTTGCGACAGTAGAAAATTATTTTTTGAAAAATTTACTATAGAAAAGGCAATCCCCGGCGTAATTAAAATTTGCGACAGTAAAAAATTATTTTTTGAAAAACTTACTATAGAAAAGGCAATCCCCGGCGTATTTAAAATTTGCGACAGTAAAAAATTATTTTTTGAATAATTTACTGTAGAAAAGGCAATCCCTGGCGCAATTAACATTTGCCACAATATAAAATTAAATTTTGAAAAATTTACTATAGAAAAGGCAATCCCTGGCGTAATTAAAATTTGCGACAGTAAAAAATTAATTTTTGAAAAATTTACTGTAGAAAAGGCAATCCCTGACGGATTTAAAATTTGCGACAGTAAAAAATTAATTTTTGAAAAATTTACTATAGAAAAGGCAATCCCTGGCGCAATTAAAATTTGTGACAGTAAAAAATTAATTTTTGAAAAATTTGCTGTAGAAAAGGCAATCCCTGGCGCAATTAAAATTTGCGACATTAAAAAATAATTTTTTGAAAAATTTACTATAGAAAAGGCAATCCCTGGCGCAATTAAAATTTGCGATAGTAAAAAATTATTTTTTGCAAAATTTACTATAGAAAAGGCAATCCCTGGCGCAATTAAAATTTGCGACAGTAAAAAATTATTTTTTGAAAAATTTACTATAGAAAAGGCAATCCCTGGCGCAATTAAAATTTGCGACAGTATAAAATTAATTTTTGAAAAATTTACTATAGAAAAGGCAATCCCTGGCGCCATTAAAATTTGCGACAGTAACAAATTATTTTTTGAAAAATTTACTACAGAAAAGGCAATCCCTGGCGCAATTAAAATTTGCGAAAATAAAAAATTATTTTTTGAAAAATTTACTGTAGAAAAGGCAATCCCCGGCGTAATTAAAATTTGCGACAGTAAAAAATTATTTTTTGAAAAATTTACTGTAGAAAAGGCAATCCCTGGCGCAATTAAAATTTGTGACAGTAAAAAATTAATTTTTGAAAAATTTGCTGTAGAAAAGGCAATCCCTGGCGCAATTAAAATTTGCGACATTAAAAAATAATTTTTTGAAAAATTTACTATAGAAAAGGCAATCCCTGGCGCAATTAAAATTTGCGATAGTAAAAAATTATTTTTTGCAAAATTTACTATAGAAAAGGCAATCCCTGGCGCAATTAAAATTTGCGACAGTAAAAAATTATT
This sequence comes from Dioctria linearis, assembly GCA_963930735.1. NCBI lineage: Eukaryota > Metazoa > Arthropoda > Insecta > Diptera > Asilidae > Dioctria > Dioctria linearis. The sequence goes on from CAWVNZ010001017.1 coordinate 134,774, forward strand.
TTTTGAAAAATTTACTATAGAAAAGGCAATCCCTGGCGCAATTAAAATTTGCGACAGTAACAAATTATTTTTTGAAAAATTTACTACAGAAAAGGCAATCCCTGGCGCAATTAAAATTTTCGACAGTAAAAAATTATTTTTTGAATAATTTACTATAGAAAAGGCAATCCCTGGCGTAATTAAAATTTGCGACAGTAAAAAATTATTTTTTGAAAAATTTACTATAGAAAAGGCAATCCCCGGCGTATTTAAAATTTGCGACAGTAAAAAATTATTTTTTGAATAATTTACTGTAGAAAAGGCAATCCCTGGCGCAATTAACATTTGCCACAGTATAAAATTAAATTTTGAAAAATTTACTATAGAAAAGGCAATCCCTGGCGTAATTAAAATTTGCGACAGTAAAAAATTAATTTTTGAAAAATTTACTGTAGAAAAGGCAATCCCTGGCGGATTTAAAATTTGCGACAGTAAAAAATTAATTTTTGAAAAATTTACTATAGAAAAGGCAATCCCTGGCGCAATTAAAATTTGTGACAGTAAAAAATTAATTTTTGAAAAATTTGCTGTAGAAAAGGCAATCCCTGGCGCAATTAAAATTTGCGACATTAAAAAATAATTTTTTGAAAAATTTACTATTGAAAAGGCAATCCCTGGCGCAATTAAAATTTGCGATAGTAAAAAATTATTTTTTGCAAAATTTACTATAGAAAAGGCAATCCCTGGCGCAATTAAAATTTGCGACAGTAAAAAATTATTTTTTGAAAAATTTACTATAGAAAAGGCAATCCCTGGCGCAATTAAAATTTGCGACAGTATAAAATTAATTTTTGAAAAATTTACTATAGAAAAGGCAATCCCCGGCGTAATTAAAATTTGCGACAGTAAAAAATTATTTTTTGAAAAATTTACTGTAAAAAAGGCAATCCCTGGCGCAATTAAAATTTGCGACAGTAAAAAATTATTTTTTGAAAAATTTACTATAGAAAAGGCAATCCCTGGCGCAATTAAAATTTGCGACAGTAACAAATTATTTTTTGAAAAATTTACTACAGAAAAGGCAATCCCTGGCGCAATTAAAATTTGCGACAGTAAAAAATTATTTTTTGAATAATTTACTATAGAACAGGCAATCCCTGGCGTAATTAAAATTTGCGACAGTAAAAAATTAATTTTTGAAAAATTTACTGTAGAAAAGGCAATCCCTGGCGCAATTAAAATTTGCGATAGTAAAAAATTATTTTTTGCAAAATTTACTATAGAAAAGGCAATCCCTGGCGCAATTAAAATTTGCGACAGTAAAAAATTATTTTTTGAAAAATTTACTGTAGAAAAGGCAATCCCCGGCGTAATTAAAATTTGCGACAGTAAAAAATTATTTTTTGAAAAATTTACTGTAGAAAAGGCAATCCCTGGCGCAATTAAAATTTGTGACAGTAAAAAATTAATTTTTGAAAAATTTGCTGTAGAAAAGGCAATCCCTGGCGCAATTAAAATTTGCGACATTAAAAAATAATTTTTTGAAAAATTTACTATAGAAAAGGCAATCCCTGGCGCAATTAAAATTTGCGATAGTAAAAAATTATTTTTTGCAAAATTTACTATAGAAAAGGCAATCCCTGGCGCAATTAAAATTTGCGACAGTAAAAAATTATTTTTTGAAAAATTTACTATAGAAAAGGCAATCCCTGGCGCAATTAAAATTTGCGACAGTAACAAATTATTTTTTGAAAAATTTACTACAGAAAAGGCAATCCCTGGCGCAATTAAAATTTGCGACAGTAAAAAATTATTTTTTGAATAATTTACTATAGAACAGGCAATCCCTGGCGTAATTAAAATTTTCGACAGTAAAAAATTATTTTTTGCAAAATTTACTATAGAAAAGGCAATCCCTGGCGTAATTAAAATTTGCGACAGTAGAAAATTATTTTTTGAAAAATTTACTATAGAAAAGGCAATCCCTGGCGTAATTAAAATTTGCGACAGTAAAAAATTATTTTTTGAAAAATTTACTATAGAAAAGGCAATCCCCGGCGTATTTAAAATTTGCGACAGTAAAAAATTATTTTTTGAATAATTTACTGTAGAAAAGGCAATCCCTGGCGCAATTAACATTTGCCACAGTATAAAATTAAATTTTGAAAAATTTACTATAGAAATGGCAATATCTGGCGTAATTAAAATTTGCGACAGTAAAAAATTAATTTTTGAAAAATTTACTGTAGAAAAGGCAATCCCTGGCGGATTTAAAATTTGCGACAGTAAAAAATTAATTTTTGAAAAATTTACTATAGAAAAGGCAATCCCTGGCGCAATTAAAATTTGTGACAGTAAAAAATTAATTTTTGAAAAATTTGCTGTAGAAAAGGCAATCCCTGGCGCAATTAAAATTTGCGACATTAAAAAATTATTTTTTGAAAAATTTACTATTGAAAAGGCAATCCCTGGCGCAATTAAAATTTGCGATAGTAAAAAATTATTTTTTGCAAAATTTACTATAGAAAAGGCAATCCCTGGCGCAATTAAAATTTGCGACAGTAAAAAATTATTTTTTGAAAAATTTACTATAGAAAAGGCAATCCCTGGCGCAATTAAAATTTGCGACAGTATAAAATTAATTTTTGAAAAATTTACTATAGAAAAGGCAATCCCCGGCGTAATTAAAATTTGCGACAGTAAAAAATTATTTTTTGAAAAATTTACTGTAAAAAAGGCAATCCCTGGCGCAATTAAAATTTGCGACAGTAAAAAATTATTTTTTGAAAAATTTACTGTAGAAAAGGCAATCCTTGGCGTAATTAAAATTTGCGACAGTAAAAGATTATTTTTTGAAAAATTTACAGTAGAAAAGGCAATCCCTGGCGCAATTAAAATTTGCGATAGTAAAAAATTATTTTTTGCAAAATTTACTATAGAAAAGGCAATCCCTGGCGCAATTAAAATTTGCGACAGTAAAAAATTATTTTTTGAAAAATTTACTGTAGAAAAGGCAATCCCCGGCGTAATTAAAATTTGCGACAGTAAAAAATTATTTTTTGAAAAATTTACTGTAGAAAAGGCAATCCCTGGCGCAATTAAAATTTGTGACAGTAAAAAATTAATTTTGAAAAATTTGCTGTAGAAAAGGCAATCCCTGGCACAATTAAAATTTGCGGCATTAAAAAATAATTTTTTGAAAAATTTACTATAGAAAAGGCAATCCCTGGCGCAATTAAAATTTGCGATAGTAAAAAATTATTTTTTGCAAAATTTACTATAGAAAAGGCAATCCCTGGCGCAATTAAAATTTGCGACAGTAAAAAATTATTTTTTGAAAAATTTACTATAGAAAAGGCAATCCCTGGCGCAATTAAAATTTGCGACAGTAACAAATTATTTTTTGAAAAATTTACTACAGAAAAGGCAATCCCTGGCGCAATTAAAATTTGCGACAGTAAAAAATTATTTTTTGAATAATTTACTATAGAACAGGCAATCCCTGGCGTAATTAAAATTTTCGACAGTAAAAAATTATTTTTTGCAAAATTTACTATAGAAAAGGCAATCCCTGGCGTAATTAAAATTTTCGACAGTAGAAAATTATTTTTTGAAAAATTTACTATAGAAAAGGCAATCCCCGGCGTAATTAAAATTTGCGACAGTAAAAAATTATTTTTTGAAAAATTTACTGTAGAAAAGGCAATCCCTGGCGCAATTAAAATTTGCGACAGTAAAAAATTAGTTTTTGAAAAATTTACTGTTGAAAAGGCAATCCTTGGCGTAATTAAAATTTGCGACAGTAACAAATTATTTTTTGAAAAATTTACTACAGAAAAGGCAATCCCTGGCGCAATTAAAATTTGCGACAGTAAAAAATTATTTTTTGAATAATTTACTATAGAACAGGCAATCCCTGGCGTAATTAAAATTTTCGACAGTAAAAATTATTTTTTGCAAAATTTACTATAGAAAAGGCAATCCCTGGCGCAATTAAAATTTGCGACAGTATAAAATTAATTTTTGAAAAATTTACTATAGAAAAGGCAATCCCCGGCGTAATTAAAATTTGCGACAGTAAAAAATTATTTTTTGAAAAATTTACTGTAGAAAAGACAATCCCTGGCGCAATTAAAATTTGCGACAGTAAAAAATTATTTTTTGAAAAATTTACTGTAGAAAAGGCAATCCTTGGCGTAATTAAAATTTGCGACAGTAAAAGATTATTTTTTGAAAAATTTGCAGTAGAAAAGGCAATCCCTGGCGCAATTAAAATTTGCGATAGTAAAAAATTATTTTTTGCAAAATTTACTTTAGAAAAGGCAATCCCTGGCGCAATTAAAATTTGCGACAGTAAAAAATTATTTTTTGAAAAATTTACTGTAGAAAAGGCAATACCCGGCGTAATTAAAATTTGCGACAGTAAAAAATTATTTTTTGAAAAATTTTCTGTAGAAAAGGCAATCCCTGGCGCAATTAAAATTTGTGACAGTAAAAAATTAATTTTTGAAAAATTTGCTGTAGAAAAGGCAATCCCTGGCGCAATTAAAATTTGCGACATTAAAAAATAATTTTTTGAAAAATTTACTATAAAAAAGGCAATCCCTGGCGCAATTAAAATTTGCGATAGTAAAAAATTATTTTTTGCAAAATTTACTATAGAAAAGGCAATCCCTGGCGCAATTAAAATTTGCGACAGTAAAAAATTATTTTTTGAAAAATTTACTATAGAAAAGGCAATCCCTGGCGCAATTAAAATTTGCGATAGTAAAAAATTATTTTTTGCAAAATTTACTATAGAAAAGGCAATCCCTGGCGCAATTAAAATTTGCGACACTAAAAAATAATTTTTTGAAAAATTTACTATAGAAAAGGCAATCCCTGGCGCAATTAAAATTTGCGATAGTAAAAAATTATTTTTTGCAAAATTTACTATAGAAAAGGCAATCCCTGGCGCAATTAAAATTTGCGACAGTAAAAAATTATTTTTTGAAAAATTTACTATAGAAAAGGCAATCCCTGGCGCAATTAAAATTTGCGACAGTATAAAATTAATTTTTGAAAAATTTACTATAGAAAAGGCAATCCCCGGCGTAATTAAAATTTGCGACAGTAAAAAATTATTTTTTGAAAAATTTACTGTAGAAAAGGCAATCCCTGGCGCAATTAAAATTTGCGACAGTAAAAAATTATTTTTTGAAAAATTTACTGTAGAAAAGGCAATCCTTGGCGTAATTAAAATTTGCGACAGTAAAAAATTAATTTTTGAAAAATTTACTGTAGAAAAGGCAATCCCTGGCGGATTTAAAATTTGCGACAGTAAAAAATTAATTTTTGAAAAATTTACTATAGAAAAGGCAATCCCTGGCGCAATTAAAATTTGTGACAGTAAAAAATTAATTTTTGAAAAATTTGCTGTAGAAAAGGCAATCCCTGGCGCAATTAAAATTTGCGACATTAAAAAATAATTTTTTGAAAAATTTACTATAGAAAAGGCAATCCCTGGCGCAATTAAAATTTGCGATAGTAAAAAATTATTTTTTGCAAAATTTACTATAGAAAAGGCAATCCCTGGCGCAATTAAAATTTGCGACAGTAAAAAATTATTTTTTGAAAAATTTACTATAGAAAAGGCAATCCCTGGCGTAATTAAAATTTGCGACAGTAGAAAATTATTTTTTGAAAAATTTACTATAGAAAAGGCAATCCCCGGCGTAATTAAAATTTGCGACAGTAAAAAATTATTTTTTGAAAAACTTACTATAGAAAAGGCAATCCCCGGCGTATTTAAAATTTGCGACAGTAAAAAATTATTTTTTGAATAATTTACTGTAGAAAAGGCAATCCCTGGCGCAATTAACATTTGCCACAATATAAAATTAAATTTTGAAAAATTTACTATAGAAAAGGCAATCCCTGGCGTAATTAAAATTTGCGACAGTAAAAAATTAATTTTGAAAAATTTACTGTAGAAAAGGCAATCCCTGACGGATTTAAAATTTGCGACAGTAAAAAATTAATTTTTGAAAAATTTACTATAGAAAAGGCAATCCCTGGCGCAATTAAAATTTGTGACAGTAAAAAATTAATTTTTGAAAAATTTGCTGTAGAAAAGGCAATCCCTGGCGCAATTAAAATTTGCGACATTAAAAAATAATTTTTTGAAAAATTTACTATAGAAAAGGCAATCCCTGGCGCAATTAAAATTTGCGATAGTAAAAAATTATTTTTTGCAAAATTTACTATAGAAAAGGCAATCCCTGGCGCAATTAAAATTTGCGACAGTAAAAAATTATTTTTTGAAAAATTTACTATAGAAAAGGCAATCCCTGGCGCAATTAAAATTTGCGACAGTATAAAATTAATTTTTGAAAAATTTACTATAGAAAAGGCAATCCCTGGCGCCATTAAAATTTGCGACAGTAACAAATTATTTTTTGAAAAATTTACTACAGAAAAGGCAATCCCTGGCGCAATTAAAATTTGCGAAAATAAAAAATTATTTTTTGAAAAATTTACTGTAGAAAAGGCAATCCCCGGCGTAATTAAAATTTGCGACAGTAAAAAATTATTTTTTGAAAAATTTACTGTAGAAAAGGCAATCCCTGGCGCAATTAAAATTTGTGACAGTAAAAAATTAATTTTTGAAAAATTTGCTGTAGAAAAGGCAATCCCTGGCGCAATTAAAATTTGCGACATTAAAAAATAATTTTTTGAAAAATTTACTATAGAAAAGGCAATCCCTGGCGCAATTAAAATTTGCGATAGTAAAAAATTATTTTTTGCAAAATTTACTATAGAAAAGGCAATCCCTGGCGCAATTAAAATTTGCGACAGTAAAAAATTATTTTTTGAAAAATTTACTATAGAAAAGGCAATCCCTGGCGCAATTAAAATTTGCGACAGTAACAAATTATTTTTTGAAAAATTTACTACAGAAAAGGCAATCCCTGGCGCAATTAAAATTTTCGACAGTAAAAAATTATTTTTTGAATAATTTACTATAGAACAGGCAATCCCTGGCGTAATTAAAATTTTCGACAGTAAAAAATTATTTTTTGCAAAATTTACTATAGAAAAGGCAATCCCTGGCGTAATTAAAATTTGCGACAGTAGAAAATTATTTTTTGAAAAATTTACTATAGAAAAGGCAATCCCTGGCGCAATTAAAATTTGTGACAGTAAAAAATTAATTTTTGAAAAATTTGCTGTAGAAAAGGCAATCCCTGGCGCAATTAAAATTTGCGACATTAAAAAATAATTTTTTGAAAAATTTACTATAGAAAAGGCAATCCCTGGCGCAATTAAAATTTGCGATAGTAAAAAATTATTTTTTGCAAAATTTACTATAGAAAAGGCAATCCCTGGCGCAATTAAAATTTGCGACAGTAAAAAATTATTTTTTGAAAAATTTACTATAGAAAAGGCAATCCCTGGCGTAATTAAAATTTGCGACAGTAGAAAATTATTTTTTGAAAAATTTGCTGTAGAAAAGGCAATCCCTGGCGCAATTAAAATTTGCGACATTAAAAAATAATTTTTTGAAAAATTTACTATAGAAAAGGCAATCCCTGGCGCAATTAAAATTTGCGATAGTAAAAAATTATTTTTTGCAAAATTTACTATAGAAAAGGCAATCCCTGGCGCAATTAAAATTTGCGACAGTAAAAAATTATTTTTTGAAAAATTTACTATAGAAAAGGCAATCCCTGGCGCAATTAAAATTTGCGACAGTATAAAATTAATTTTTGAAAAATTTACTATAGAAAAGGCAATCCCTGGCGCAATTAAAATTTGCGACAGTAACAAATTATTTTTTGAAAAATTTACTACAGAAAAGGCAATCCCTGGCGCAATTAAAATTTGCGATAATAAAAAATTATTTTTTGAAAAATTTACTGTAGAAAAGGCAATCCCCGGCGTAATTAAAATTTGCGACAGTAAAAAATTATTTTTTGAAAAATTTACTGTAGAAAAGGCAATCCCTGGCGCAATTAAAATTTGTGACAGTAAAAAATTAATTTTTGAAAAATTTGCTGTAGAAAAGGCAATCCCTGGCGCAATTAAAATTTGCGACATTAAAAAATAATTTTTTGAAAAATTTACTATAGAAAAGGCAATCCCTGGCGCAATTAAAATTTGCGATAGTAAAAAATTATTTTTTGCAAAATTTACTATAGAAAAGGCAATCCCTGGCGCAATTAAAATTTGCGACAGTAAAAAATTATTTTTTCAAAAATTTACTATAGAAAAGGCAATCCCTGGCGTAATTAAAATTTGCGACAGTAGAAAATTATTTTTTGAAAAATTTACTATAGAAAAGGCAATCCCTGGCGTAATTAAAATTTGCGACAGTAAAAAATTATTTTTTGAAAAATTTACTATAGAAAAGGCAATCCCCGGCGTATTTAAAATTTGCGACAGTAAAAAATTATTTTTTGAATAATTTACTGTAGAAAAGGCAATCCCTGGCGCAATTAACATTTGCCACATTATAAAATTAAATTTTGAAAAATTTACTATAGAAAAGGCAATCCCTGGCGTAATTAAAATTTGCGACAGTAAAAAATTATTTTTTGAAAAATTTACTGTAGAAAAGGCAATCCCTGGCGTAATTAAAATTTGCGACAGTAACAAATTATTTTTTGAAAAATTTACTACAGAAAAGGCAATCCCTGGCGCAATTAAAATTTGCGACAGTAAAAAATTATTTTTTGAATAATTTACTATAGAACAGGCAATCCCTGGCGTAATTAAAATTTTCGACAGTAAAAAATTATTTTTTGCAAAATTTACTATAGAAAAGGCAATCCCTGGCGCAATTAAAATTTGCGACAGTATAAAATTAATTTTTGAAAAATTTACTATAGAAAAGGCAATCCCCGGCGTAATTAAAATTTGCGACAGTAAAAAATTATTTTTTGAAAAATTTACTGTAGAAAAGGCAATCCCTGGCGCAATTAAAATTTGCGATAGTAAAAAATTATTTTTTGCAAAATTTACTATAGAAAAGGCAATCCCTGGCGCAATTAAAATTTGCGATAGTAAAAAATTATTTTTTGCAAAATTTACTATAGAAAAGGCAATCCCTGGCGCAATTAAAATTTGCGACAGTAAAAAATTATTTTTTGAAAAATTTACTGTAGAAAAGGCAATCCCCGGCGTAATTAAAATTTGCGACAGTAAAAAATTATTTTTTGAAAAATTTACTGTAGAAAAGGCAATCATTGGCGCAATTAAAATTTGCGACAGTAAAAAATTATTTTTTGAAAAATTTACTGTAGAAAAGGCAATCCCCGGCGTAATTAAAATTTGCGACAGTAAAAAATTATTTTTTGAAAATTTACTGTAGAAAAGGCAATCCCTGGCGCAATTAAAATTTGCGACAGTAAAAATTATTTTTGAAAAATTTACTGTAGAAAAGGCAATCCCTGGCGTAATTAAAATTTGTGACAGTAAAAAATTAATTTTTGAAAAATTTGCTGTAGAAAAGGCAATCCCTGGCGCAATTAAAATTTGTGACAGTAAAAAATTATTTTTTGCAAAATTTACTATAGAAAAGGCAATCCCTGGCGCAATTAAAATTTGCGACAGTAAAAAATTATTTTTTGAAAAATTTACTATAGAAAAGGCAATCCCTGGCGCAATTAAAATTTGCGACAGTAGCAAATTATTTTTTGAAAAATTTACTACAGAAAAGGCAATCCCTGGCGCAATTAAAATTTGCGACAGTAAAAAATTATTTTTTGAATAATTTACTATAGAACAGGCAATCCCTGGCGTAATTAAAATTTTCGACAGTAAAAAATTATTTTTTGCAAAATTTACTATAGAAAAGGCAATCCCTGGCGTAATTAAAATTTGCGACAGTAGAAAATTATTTTTGAAAAATTTACTATAGAAAAGGCAATCCCTGGCGCAATTAAAATTTGTGACAGTAAAAAAATTAATTTTTGAAAAATTTGCTGTAGAAAAGGCAATCCCTGGCGCAATTAAAATTTGCGACATTAAAAAATAATTTTTTCAAAAATTTACTATAGAAAAGGCAATCCCTGGCGCAATTAAAATTTGCGATAGTAAAAAATTATTTTTTGCAAAATTTACTATAGAAAAGGCAATCCCTGGCGCAATTAAAATTTGCGACAGTAAAAAATTATTTTTTGAAAAATTTACTATAGAAAAGGCAATCCCTGGCGTAATTAAAATTTGCGACAGTAGAAAATTATTTTTGAAAAATTTACTATAGAAAAGGCAATCCCTGGCGTAATTAAAATTTGCGACAGTAAAAAATTATTTTTTGAAAAATTTACTATAGAAAAGGCAATCCCCGGCGTATTTAAAATTTGCGACAGTAAAAAATTATTTTTTGAATAATTTACTGTAGAAAAGGCAATCCCTGGCGCAATTAACATTTGCCACAATATAAAATTAAATTTTGAAAAATTTACTATAGAAAAGGCAATCCCTGGCGTAATTAAAATTTGCGACAGTAAAAAATTAATTTTTGAAAAATTTACTGTAGAAAAGGCAATCCCTGGCGGATTTAAATTTTGCGACAGTAAAAAATTAATTTTTGAAAAATTTACTATAGAAAAGGCAATCCCTGGCGCAATTAAAATTTGTGACAGTAAAAATTAATTTTTGAAAAATTTGCTGTAGAAAAGGCAATCCCTGGCGCAATTAAAATTTGCGACATTAAAAAATAATTTTTTGAAAAATTTACTATAGAAAAGGCAATCCCTGGCGCAATTAAAATTTGCGATAGTAAAAAATTATTTTTTGCAAAATTTACTATAGAAAAGGCAATCCCTGGCGCAATTAAAATTTGCGACAGTAAAAAATTATTTTTTGAAAAATTTACTATAGAAAAGGCAATCCCTGGCGCAATTAAAATTTGCGACAATATAAAATTAATTTTTGAAAAATTTACTATAGAAAAGGCAATCCCCGGCGTAATTAAAATTTGCGACAGTAAAAAATTATTTTTGAAAAATTTACTGTAGAAAAGGCAATCCCTGGCGCAATTAAAATTTGCGACAGTAAAAAATTATTTTTTGAAAAATTTACTGTAGAAAAGGCAATCCCTGGCGTAATTAAAATTTGCGAGAGTAAAAGATTATTTTTTGAAAAATTTACAGTAGAAAAGGCAATCCCTGGCGCAATTAAAATTTGCGATAGTAAAAAATTATTTTTTGCAAAATTTACTATAGAAAAGGCAATCCCTGGCGCAATTAAAATTTGCGACAGTAAAAAATTATTTTTTGAAAAATTTACTATAGAAAAGGCAATCCCTGGCGCAATTAAAATTTGCGACAGTAACAAATTATTTTTTGAAAAATTTACTACAGAAAAGGCAATCCCTGGCGCAATTAAAATTTGCGACAGTAAAAAATTATTTTTTGAATAATTTACTATAGAACAGGCAATCCCTGGCGTAATTAAAATTTTCGACAGTAAAAAATTATTTTTTGCAAAATTTACTATAGAAAAGGCAATCCCTGGCGTAATTAAAATTTGCGACAGTAGAAAATTATTTTTTGAAAAATTTACTATAGAAAAGGCAATCCCTGGCGCAATTAAAATTTGTGACAGTAAAAAATTAATTTTTGAAAAATTTGCTGTAGAAAAGGCAATCCCTGGCGCAATTAAAATTTGCGACGTTAAAAAATAATTTTTTCAAAAATTTACTATAGAAAAGGCAATCCCTGGCGCAATTAAAACTTGCGATAGTAAAAAATTATTTTTTGCAAAATTTACTATAGAAAAGGCAATCCCTGGCGCAATTAAAATTTGCGACAGTAAAAAATTATTTTTTGAAAAATTTACTATAGAAAAGGCAATCCCTGGCGTAATTAAAATTTGCGACAGTAGAAAATTATTTTTTGAAAAATTTACTATAGAAAAGGCAATCCCTGGCGTAATTAAAATTTGCGACAGTAAAAAATTATTTTTTGAAAAATTTACTATAGAAAAGGCAATCCCCGGCGTATTTAAAATTTGCGACAGTAAAAAATTATTTTTTGAATAATTTACTGTAGAAAAGGCAATCCCTGGCGCAATTAACATTTGCCACAATATAAAATTAAATTTTGAAAAATTTACTATAGAAAAGGCAATCCCTGGCGTAATTAAAATTTGCGACAGTAAAAAATTAATTTTTGAAAAATTTACTGTAGAAAAGGCAATCCCTGGCGGATTTAAATTTTGCGACAGTAAAAAATTAATTTTTGAAAAATTTACTATAGAAAAGGCAATCCCTGGCGCAATTAAAATTTGTGACAGTAAAAAATTAATTTTTGAAAAATTTGCTGTAGAAAAGGCAATCCCTGGCGCAATTAAAATTTGCGATAGTAAAAAATTATTTTTTGCAAAATTTACTATAGAAAAGGCAATCCCTGGCGCAATTAAAATTTGCGACAGTAAAAAATTATTTTTTGAAAAATTTACTATAGAAAAGGCAATTCCTGGCGCAATTAAAATTTGCGACAATATAAAATTAATTTTTGAAAAATTTACTATAGAAAAGGCAATCCCCGGCGTAATTAAAATTTGCGACAGTAAAAAATTATTTTTTGAAAAATTTACTGTAGAAAAGGCAATCCCTGGCGCAATTAAAATTTGCGACAGTAAAAAATTATTTTTTGAAAAATTTACTGTAGAAAAGGCAATCCCTGGCGTAATTAAAATTTGCGAGAGTAAAAGATTATTTTTTGAAAAATTTACAGTAGAAAAGGCAATCCCTGGCGCAATTAAAATTTGCGATAGTAAAAAATTATTTTTTGCAAAATTTACTATAGAAAAGGCAATCCCTGGCGCAATTAAAATTTGCGACAGTAAAAAATTATTTTTTGAAAAATTTACTGTAGAAAAGGCAATCCCCGGCGTAATTAAAATTTGCGACAGTAAAAAATTATTTTTTGAAAAATTTACTGTAGAAAAGGCAATCCCTGGCGCAATTAAAATTTGTGACAGTAAAAAATTAATTTTTGATAAATTTGCTGTAGAAAAGGCAATCCCTGGCGCAATTAAAATTTGCGACATTAAAAAATAATTTTTTGAAAAATTTACTATAGAAAAGGCAATCCCTGGCGCAATTAAAATTTGCGATAGTAAAAAATTATTTTTTGCAAAATTTACTATAGAAAAGGCAATCCCTGGCGCAATTAAAATTTGCGACAGTAAAAAATTATTTTTTGAAAAATTTACTATAGAAAAGGCAATACCTGGCGCAATTAAAATTTGCGACAGTAACAAATTATTTTTTGAAAAATTTACTACAGAAAAGGCAATCCCTGGCGCAATTAAAATTTGCGACAGTAAAAAATTATTTTTTGAATAATTTACTATAGAACAGGCAATCCCTGGCGTAATTAAAATTTTCGACAGTAAAAAATTATTTTTTGCAAAATTTACTATAGAAAAGGCAATCCCTGGCGTAATTAAAATTTGCGACAGTAGAAAATTATTTTTTGAAAAATTTACTATAGAAAAGGCAATCCCCGGCGTAATTAAAATTTGCGACAGTAAAAAATTATTTTTTGAAAAATTTACTGTAGAAAAGGCAATCCCTGGCGCAATTAAAATTTGCGACAGTAAAAAATTATTTTTTGAAAAATTTACTGTAGAAAAGGCAATCCTTGGCGTAATTAAAATTTGCGACAGTAACAAATTATTTTTTGAAAAATTTACTACAGAAAAGGCAATCCCTGGCGCAATAAAAATTTGCGACAGTAAAAAATTATTTTTTGAATAATTTACTATAGAACAGGCAATCCCTGGCGTAATTAAAATTTTCGACAGTAAAAAATTATTTTTTGCAAAATTTACTATAGAAAAGGCAATCCCTGGCGCAATTAAAATTTGCGACAGTATAAAATTAATTTTTGAAAAATTTACTATAGAAAAGGCAATCCCCGGCGTAATTAAAATTTGCGACAGTAAAAAATTATTTTTTGAAAAATTTACTGTAGAAAAGGCAATCCCTGGCGCAATTAAAATTTGCGACAGTAAAAAATTATTTTTTGAAAAATTTACTGTAGAAAAGGCAATCCTTGGCGTAATTAAAATTTGCGACAGTAAAAGATTATTTTTTGAAAAATATACAGTAGAAAAGGCAATCCCTGGCGCAATTAAAATTTGCGATAGTAAAAAATTATTTTTTGCAAAATTTACTATAGAAAAGGCAATCCCTGGCGCAATTAAAATTTGCGACAGTAAAAAATTATTTTTTGAAAAATTTACTGTAGAAAAGGCAATCCCCGGCGTAATTAAAATTTGCGACAGTAAAAAATTATTTTTTGAAAAATTTACTGTAGAAAAGGCAATCCCTGGCGCAATTAAAATTTGTGACAGTAAAAAATTAATTTTTGAAAAATTTGCTGTAGAAAAGGCAATCCCTGGCGCAATTAAAATTTGCGACATTAAAAAATAATTTTTGAAAAATTTACTATAGAAAAGGCAATCCCTGGCGCAATTAAAATTTGCGATAGTAAAAAATTATTTTTTGCAAAATTTACTATAGAAAAGGCAATCCCTGGCGCAATTAAAATTTGCGACAGTAAAAAATTATTTTTTGAAAAATTTACTATAGAAAGGGCAATCCCTGGCGCAATTAAAATTTGCGACAGTAACAAATTATTTTTTGAAAAATTTACTACAGAAAAGGCAATCCCTGGCGCAATTAAAATTGCGACAATAAAAAGTTATTTTTTGAATAATTTACTATAGAACAGGCAATCCCTGGCGTAATTAAAATTTTCGACAGTAAAAAATAATTTTTTGCAAAATTTACTATAGAAAAGGCAATCCCTGGCGTAATTAAAATTTGCGACAGTAGAAAATTATTTTTTGAAAAATTTACTATAGAAAAGGCAATCCCTGGCGTAATTAAAATTTGCGACAGTAAAAAATTAGTTTTTGAAAATTTACTATAGAAAAGGCAATCCCGGCGTATTTAAAATTTGCGACAGAAAAAAATTATTTTTTGAATAATTTACTGTAGAAAAGGCAATCCCTGGCGCAATTAACATTTGCCACAGTATAAAATTAAATTTTGAAAAATTTACTATAGAAAAGGCAATCCCTGGCGTAATTAAAATTTGCGACAGTAAAAAATTAATTTTTGAAATATTTACTGTAGAAAAGGCAATCCCTGGCGGATTTAAAATTTGCGACAGTAAAAAATTAATTTTTGAAAAATTTACTATAGAAAAGGCAATCCCTGGCGCAATTAAAATTTGTGACAGTAAAAAATTAATTTTTGAAAAATTTGCTGTAGAAAAGGCAATCCCTGGCGCAATTAAAATTTGCGACATTAAAAAATAATTTTTTGAAAAATTTACTATAGAAAAGGCAATCCCTGGCGCAATTAAAATTTGCGATAGTAAAAAATTATTTTTTGCAAAATTTACTATAGAAAAGGCAATCCCTGGCGCAATTAAAATTTGCGACAATAAAAAATTATTTTTGAAAAATTTACTATAGAAAAGGCAATCCCTGGCGCAATTAAAATTTGCGACAGTAACAAATTATTTTTTGAAAAATTTACTACAGAAAAGGCAATCCCTGGCGCAATTAAAATTTGCGACAGTAAAAAATTATTTTTTGAATAATTTACTATAGAACAGGCAATCCCTGGCGTAATTAAAATTTTCGACAGTAAAAAATTATTTTTTGCAAAATTTACTATAGAAAAGGCAATCCCTGGCGTAATTAAAATTTGCGACAGTAGAAAATTATTTTTTGAAATATTTACTATAGAAAAGGCAATCCCTGGCGTAATTAAAATTTGCGACAGTAAAAAATTATTTTTTGCAAAATTTACTAAAGAAAAGGCAATCCCTGGCGCAATTAAAATTTGCGACAGTAAAAAATTATTTTTTGAAAAATTTACTATAGAAAAGGCAATACCTGGCGTATTTAAAATTTGCGACAGTAAAAAATTATTTTTTGAAAAATTTACTGTAGAAAAGGCAATCCCTGTCGGATTTAAAATTTGCGACAGTAAAAAATTAATTTTGAAAAATTTACTATAGAAAAGGCAATCCCTGGCGCAGTTAAAATTTGTGACAGTAAAAAATTAATTTTTGAAAAATTTACTGTAGAAAAGGCAATCCCTGGCGCAATTAAAATTTACGACAGTAAAAAATTATTTTTTGAAAAATTTACTATAGAAAAGGCAATCCCTGGCGCAATTAAAATTTGCGACAGTAAAAAATTATTTTTTGCAAAATTTACTAAAGAAAAGGCAATCCCTGGCGCAATTAAAATTTGCGACAGTAAAAAATTATTTTTTGAAAAATTTACTATAGAAAAGGCAATCCCTGGCGCAATTAAAATTTGCGACAGTATAAAATTAATTTTTGAAAAATTTACTATAGAAAAGGCAATCCCCGGCGTAATTAAAATTTGCGACAGTAAAAAATTATTTTTTGAAAAATTTACTGTAGAAAAGGCCCCTGGCGGAATTAAAATTTGCGACAGTAAAAAATTATTTTTTGAAAAATTTACTGTAGAAAAGGCAATCCTTGGCGTAATTAAAATTTGCGACAGTAAAAAATTAATTTTTGAAAAAGTTACTATAGAAAAGGCAATCCCTGGCGCAATTAAAATTTGTGACAGTAAAAAATTAATTTTTGAAAAATTTACTGTAGAAAAGGCAATCCCTGGCACAATTAAAATTTTGCGACAGTAAAAAATTATTTTTTGAAAAATTTACTATAGAAAATGCAATCCCTGGCGCAATTAAAATTTGCGACAATAAAAAATTATTTTTTGCAAAATTTACTATAGAAAAGGCAATCCCTGGCGTATTTAAAATTTGCGACAGTAAAAAATTATTTTTTGAATAATGTACTATAGAAAAGGCAATCCCTGGCGTATTTAAAATTTGCGACAGTAAAAAATTAATTTGTGAAAAATTTACTATAGAGAAGGCAATCCATGGCGTATTTAAAATTTGCGACAGTAAAAAATTATTTTTTGAAAAATTTACTGTAGAAAAGGCAATCCCTGGCGTAATTAAAATTTGCGACAGTAAAAAATTAATTTTTGAAAAATTTACTGTACAAGAGGCTATCCCTGGCGTAATTAAAATTTGCGACAGTAAAAAATTATTTTTTGCAAAATTTACTATAGAAAAGACAATCCCTGGCGTAATTAAAATTTGCGACATTAAAAAATTAATTTTTGAAAAATTTACTATAGAAAAAGGCAATCCCTGGCGTATTTAAAATTTGCGACAGTAAAAAATTAATTTGCGAAAAATTTACTACAGAAAAGGCAATCCCTGGCGTAATTAAAATTTGCGACAGTACAAAATTATTTTTTGAATAATTTACTATAGAAAAGACAATCCCTGGCGTAATTAAAATTTGCGACAGTAAAAAATTATTTTTTGAAAAATTTACTGTAGAAAAGGCAATCCCTGGCGCAATTAAAATTAGCGACAGTAGAAAATTATTTTTTAAAAATTTACTGTAGAAAAGGCAATCCCTGGCGCAATTAAAATTTGCGACAGTAGAAAATTATTTTTTGAAAAATTTACTGTATAAAAGGCAATCCCTGGCGCAATTAAAATTTGCGACAGTAGAAAATTATTTTTTGAAAAATTTACTGTAGAAAAGGCAATCCCTGGCGTATTTAAAATTTGCGACAGTAAAAAATTAATTTTTGAAAAATTTACTATAGAAAAGGCAATCCCTGGCGTAATTAAAATTTGCGACAATAAAAAATTATTTTTTGAAAATTTACTGTAGAAAAGGCAATCCCTGTCGCAATTAACATTTGCGACAATATAAAATTAAATTTTGAAAAATTTACTATAGAAGAGGCAATCCCTGGCGTAATTAAAATTTGCGACAATAAAAAATTATTTTTGAAAAATTTACTGTAGAAAAGGCAATCCCTGGCGGATCTAAAATTTCCGACACTAAAAAATTAATTTTTGAAAAATTTACTATAGAAAAGGCAATCCCTGGCGCAATTAAAATTTGTGACAGTAAAAAATTAATTTTTGAAAAATTTACTGTAGAAAAGGCAATCCCTGGCACAATTAAAATTTGCGACAGTAAAAAGTTATTTTTTGAAAAATTTACTATAGAAAAGGCAATCCCTGGCGCAATTAAAATTTGCGACAATAAAAAATTATTTTTTGCAAAATTTACTATGGAAAAGGCAATCCCTGGCGTAATTAAAATTTGCGACAGTAGAAAATTATTTTTGAAAAATTTATTATAGAAAAGGCAATCCCTGGCGTAACTAAAATTTGCGACAGTAAAAAATTATTTTTTGAAAAATTTACTATAGAAAAGGCAATCCCTGGCGTAATTAAAATTTGCGACAATAAAAAATTATTTTTGAAAAATTTACTGTAGAAAAGGCAATCCCTGTCGCAATTAACATTTGCGACAATATAAAATTAAATTTTGAAAAATTTACTATAGAAAAGGCAATCCCTGTCGTATTTAAAATTTGCGACAGTAAAAAATTATTTTTGAAAAATTTACTGTAGAAAAGGCAATCGCTGGCGTAATTAAAATTTGCGACAGTAAAAAAATTAATTTTTGAAAAATTTGCTGTAGAAGAGGCAATCCCTGGCGTAATTAAAATTTGCGACAGTAAAAAATTATTTTTGCAAAATTTACTATAGAAAAGACAATACCTGGCGTAATTAAAATTTGCGACAGTAAAAAATTAATTTTTGAAAAATTTACTATAGAAAAGGCAATCCCTGGCGTATTTAAAATTTGCGACAGAAAAAAATTAATTTGCGAAAAATTTACTACAGAAAAGGCAATCCCTGGCGTAATTAAAATTTGCGACAGTAAAAAATTATTTTTTGAATAATTTACTATAGAAAAGACAATCCCTGGCGTAATTAAAAATTGCGACAGTAAAAAATTATTTTTTGAAATATTTACTGTAGAAAAGGCAATCCCTGGCGCAATTAAAATTTGCGACAGTAGAAAATTATTTTTTGAAAAATTTACTGTATAAAAGGCAATCCCTGGCGCAATTAAAATTTGCGACAGTAGAAAATAATTTTTTGAAAAATTTACTGTAGAAAAGGCAATCCCTGGCGTATTTAAAATTTGCGACAGTAAAAAATTAATTTTTGAAAAATTTACTATAGAAAAGGCAATCCCTGGCGTATTTAAAATTTGCGACAATAAAAAATTATTTTTTGAAAAATTTACTGTAGAAAAGGCAATCCCTGGCGCAATTAACATTTGCCACAGTATAAAATTAAATTTTGAAAAATTTATTATAGAAAAGGCAATCCCTGGCGTAATTAAAATTTGCGACAGTAAAAAATTAATTTTTGAAAAATTTACTGTAGAAAAGGCAATCCCTGGCGGATTTAAAATTTGCGACAGTAAAAAATTAATTTTTGAAAAATTTACTCTAGAAAAGGCAATCCCTGGCGCAATTAAAATTTGTGACAGTAAAAAATTAATTTTTGAAAAATTTGCTGTAGAAAAGGCAATCCCTGGCGCAATTAAAATTTACGACATTAAAAAATAATTTTTTGAAAAATTTACTATAGAAAAGGCAATCCCTGGCGCAATTAAAATTTGCGATAGTAAAAAATTATTTTTTGCAAAATTTACTATAGAAAAGGCAATCCCTGGCGCAATTAAAATTTGCGACAGTAAAAAATTATTTTTTGAAAAATTTACTATAGAAAAGGCAATCCCTGGCGCAATTAAAATTTGCGACAGTATAAAATTAATTTTTGAAAAATTTACTATAGAAAAGGCAATCCCCGGCGTAATTAAAATTTGCGACAGTAAAAAATTATTTTTTGAAAAATTTACTGTAGAAAAGGCAATCCCTGGCGCAATTAAAATTTGCGACAGTAAAAAATTATTTTTTGAAAAATTTACTGTAGAAAAGGCAATCCTTGGCGTAATTAAAATTTGCGACAGTAAAAGATTATTTTTTGAAAAATTTACAGTAGAAAAGGAAATCCCTGGCGCAATTAAAATTTGCGACAGTAACAAATTATTTTTTGAAAAATTTACTACAGAAAAGGCAATCCCTGGCGCAATTAAAATTTGCGACAGTAAAAAATTATTTTTTGAATAATTTACTATAGAACAGGCAATCCCTGGCGTAATTAAAATTTTCGACAGTAAAAAATTATTTTTTGCAAAATTTACTATAGAAAAGGCAATCCCTGGCGTATTTAAAATTTGCGACAGTAGAAAATTATTTTTTGAAAAATTTACTATAGAAAAGGCAATCCCTGGCGTAATTAAAATTTGCGACAGTAAAAAATTATTTTTTGAAAAATTTACTATAGAAAAGGCAATCCCCGGCGTATTTAAAATTTGCGACAGTAAAAAATTATTTTTTGAATAATTTACTGTAGAAAAGGCAATCCCTGGCGCAATTAAAATTTGCGACAGTAGAAAATTAATTTTTGAAAAATTTACTATAGAAAAGGCAATACCTGGCGTATTTAAAATTTGCGACAGTAAAAAATTATTTTTTGAAAAATTTACTGTAGAAAAGGCAATCCCTGTCGGATTTAAAATTTGCGACAGTAAAAAATTAATTTTGAAAAATTTACTATAGAAAAGGCAATCCCTGGCGCAGTTAAAATTTGTGACAGTAAAAAATTAATTTTTGAAAAATTTACTGTAGAAAAGGCAATCCCTGGCGCAATTAAAATTTACGACAGTAAAAAATTATTTTTTGAAAAATTTACTATAGAAAAGGCAATCCCTGGCGCAATTAAAATTTGCGACAGTAAAAAATTATTTTTTGCAAAATTTACTAAAGAAAAGGCAATCCTTGGCGCAATTAAAATTTGCGACAGTAAAAAATTATTTTTTGAAAAATTTACTATAGAAAAGGCAATCCCTGGCGCAATTAAAATTTGCGACAGTATAAAATTAATTTTTGAAAAATTTACTATAGAAAAGGCAATCCCCGGCGTAATTAAAATTTGCGACAGTAAAAAATTATTTTTTGAAAAATTTACTGTAGAAAAGGCAATCCCTGGCGCAATTAAAATTTGCGACAGTAAAAAATTATTTTTTGAAAAATTTACTGTAGAAAAGGCAATCCTTGGCGTAATTAAAATTTGCGACAGTAAAAGTTTATTTTTTGAAAAATTTACAGTAAAAAAGGAAATCCCTGGCGCAATTAGAATTTGCGACAGTAACAAATTATTTTTTGAAAAATTTACTGTAGAAAAGGCTATCCCTGGCGCAATTAACATTTGCGACAATATAAAATTAAATTTTGAAAAATTTACTATAGAAAAGGCAATCCCTGGCGTAATTAAAATTTGCGACAGTAAAAAATTATTTTTTGAAAAATTTACTGTAGAAAAGGCAATCCCTGGCGGATTTAAAATTTGCGACAGTAAAAAATTAATTTTTGAAAAATTTACTATAGAAAAGGCAATCCCTGGCGCAATTAAAATTTGTGACAGTAAAAAATTAATTTTTGAAAAATTTACTGTAGAAAAGGCAATCCCTGGCACAATTAAAATTTGCGACAGTAAAAAATTATTTTTTGAAAAATTTACTATAGAAAATGCAATCCCTGGCGCAATTAAAATTTGCGACAATAAAAAATTATTTTTTGCAAAATTTACTATAGAAAAGGCAATCCCTGGCGTAATTAAAATTTGCGACAGTAGAAAATTATTTTTTGAAAAATTTAGTATAGAAAAGGCAATCCCTGGCGTAATTAAAATTTGCGACAGTAAAAAATTATTTTTTGAAAAATTTACTATACTAAAGGCAATCTCTGGCGTATTTAAAATTTGCGACAGTAAAAAATTATTTTTTGAATAATTTACTATAGAAAAGGCAATCCAAATTTGCGACAGTAAAAAATTATTTTTTGAATAATGTACTATAGAAAAGGCAATCCCTGGCGTATTTAAAATTTGCGACAGTAAAAAATTAATTTGTGAAATATTTACTATAGAGAAGGCAATCCCTGGCGTATTTAAAATTTGCGACAGTAAAAAATTATTTTTTGAAAAATTTACTGTAGAAAAGGCAATCCCTGGCGTAATTAAAATTTGCTACAGTAAAAAATTAATTTTTGAAAAATTTACTGTAGAAGAGGCAATCCCTGGCGTAATTAAAATTTGCAACAGTAAAAAATTATTTTTTGCAAAATTTACTATAGAAAAGACAATCCCTGGCGTAATTAAAATTTGCGACAGTAAAAAATAGGCAATCACTGGCGTATTTAAAATTTGCGACAGTAAAAATTAATTTGCGAAAAATTTACTACAGAAAAGGCAATCCCTGGCGCAATTAAAATTTGCGACAGTAAAAAATTATTTTTTGAATAATTTACTATAGAAAAGGCAATCCCTGGCGTAATTAAAATTTGCGACAGTAAAAAATTAATTTTTGAAAAATTTGCTGTAGAAGAGGCAATCCCTGGCGTAATTAAAATTTGCGACAGTAAAAAATTAATTTTTGAAAAATTTACTATAGAAAAGGCAATCCCTGGTGCAATTAAAACTTGCGACAGTAGAAAATTATTTTTTGAAAAATTTACTGTAGAAAAGGCAATCCCTGGCGCAATTAAAATTTGCGACAGTAGAAAATTATTTTTTGAAAAATTTACTGTATAGAAGGCAATCCCTGGCGCAATTAAAATTTGCGACAGTAGAAAATTATTTTTTGAAAAATTTACTGTAGAAAACGCAATTCCTGGCGTATTTAAAATTTGCGACAGTAAAAAATTAATTTTTGAAAAATTTACTATAGAAAAGGCAATCCCTGGCGTAATTAAAATTTGCGACAATAGAAAATTCTTTTTTGAAAAATTTACTGTAGAAAAGGCAATCCCTGGCGCAATTAACATTTGCCACAGTATAAAATTAAATTTTGAAAAATTTACTATAGAAAAGGCAATCCCTGGCGTAATTAAAATTTGCGACAGTAAAAAATTAATTTTTGAAAAATTTGCTGTAGAAGAGGCAATCCCTGGCGTAATTAAAATTTGCGACAGTAAAAAATTATTTTTTGCAAAATTTACTATAGAAAAGACAATACCTGGCGTAATTAAAATTTGCGACAGTAAAAAATTAATTTTTGAAAAATTTACTATAGAAAAGGCAATCCCTGGCGTATTTAAAATTTGCGACAGAAAAAAATTAATTTGCGAAAAATTTACTACAGAAAAGGCAATCCCTGGCGTAATTAAAATTTGCGACAGTAAACAATTATTTTTTGAATAATTTACTATAGAAAAGGCAATCCCTGGCGTATTTAAAATTTGCGACAATAAAAAATTATTTTTTGAAAAATTTACTGTAGAAAAGGCAATCCCTGGCGCAATTAACATTTGCCACAGTATAAAATTAAATTTTGTAAAATTTACTATAGAAAAGGCAATCCCTGGCGTAATTAAAATTTGCGACAGTAAAAAATTAATTTTTGAAAAATTTACTGTAGAAAAGGCAATCCCTGGCGGATTTAAAATTTGCGACAGTAAAAAATTAATTTTTGAAAAATTTACTATAGAAAAGGCAATCCCTGGCGCAATTAAAATTTGTGACAGTAAAAAATTAATTTTTGAAAAATTTGCTGTAGAAAAGGCAATCCCTGGCGCAATTAAAATTTGCGACAGTAAAAAATAATTTTTGAAAAATTTACTATAGAAAAGGCAATCCCTGGCGCAATTAAAATTTGCGATAGTAAAAAATTATTTTTTGCAAAATTTACTATAGAAAAGGCAATCCCTGGCGCAATTAAAATTTGCGACAGTAAAAAATTATTTTTTGAAAAATTTACTATAGAAAAGGCAATCCCTGGCGCAATTAAAATTTGCGACAGTATAAAATTAATTTTTGAAAAATTTACTATAGAAAAGGCAATCCCCGGCGTAATTAAAATTTGCGACAGTAAAAAATTATTTTTTGAAAAATTTACTGTAGAAAAGGCAATCCCTGGCGCAATTAAAATTTGCGACAGTAAAAAATTATTTTTTGAAAAATTTACTGTAGAAAAGGCAATCCTTGGCGTAATTAAAATTTGCGACAGTAAAAGATTATTTTTTGAAAAATTTACAGTAGAAAAGGAAATCCCTGGCGTAATTAAAATTTGCGACAGTAACAAATTATTTTTTGAAAAATTTACTATAGAAAAGGCAATCCCTGGCGCAATTAAAATTTGCGACAGTAAAAAATTATTTTTTGAATAATTTACTATAGAACAGGCAATCTCTGGCGTAATTAAAATTTTCGACAGTAAAAAATTATTTTTTTGCAAAATTTACTATAGAAAAGGCAATCCCTGGCGTAATTAAAATTTGCGACAGTAGAAAATTATTTGTTGAAAAATTTACTATAGAAAAGGCAATCCCTGGAGTAATTAAAATTTGCGACAGTAAAAAATTATTTTTTGAAAAATTTACTATAGAAAAGGCAATCCCCGGCGTATTTAAAATTTGCGACAGTAAAAAATTATTTTTTGAATAATTTACTGTAGAAAAGGCAATCCCTGGCGCAATTAAAATTTGCGACAGTAGAAAATTAATTTTTGAAAAATTTACTATAGAAAAAGGCAATACCTGGCGTATTTAAAATTTGCGACAGTAAAAAATTATTTTTTGAAAAATTTACTGTAGAAAAGGCAATCCCTGTCGGATTTAAAATTTGCGACAGTAAAAAATTAATTTTGAAAAATTTACTATAGAAAAGGCAATCCCTGGAGCAGTTAAAATTTGTGACAGTAAAAAATTAATTTTGAAAAATTTACTGTAGAAAAGGCAATCCCTGGCGCAATTAAAATTTACGACAGTAAAAAATTATTTTTTGAAAAATTTACTATAGAAAAGGCAATCCCTGGCGCAATTAAAATTTGCGACAGTAAAAAATTATTTTTTGCAAAATTTACTAAAGAAAAGGCAATCCCTGGCGCAATTAAAATTTGCGACAGTAAAAAATTATTTTTTGAAAAATTTACTATAGAAAAGGCAATCCCTGGCGCAATTAAAATTTGCGACAGTATAAAATTAATTTTTGAAAAATTTACTATAGAAAAGGCAATCCCCGGCGTAATTAAAATTTGCGACAGTAAAAAATTATTTTTTGAAAAATTTACTGTAGAAAAGGCAATCCCTGGCGCAATTAAAATTTGCGACAGTAAAAAATTATTTTTTGAAAAATTTACTGTAGAAAAGGCAATCCTTGGCGTAATTAAAATTTGCGACAGTAAAAGTTTATTTTTTGAAAAATTTACAGTAGAAAAGGAAATCCCTGGCGCAATTAGAATTTGCGACAGTAACAAATTATTTTTTGAAAAATTTACTGTAGAAAAGGCAATCCCTGGCGCAATTAACATTTGCGACAATATAAAATTAAATTTTGAAAAATTTACTATAGAAAAGGCAATCCCTGGCGTAATTAAAATTTGCGACAGTAAAAAATTATTTTTTGAAAAATTTACTGTAGAAGAGCAATCCCTGGCGGATTTAAAATTTGCGACAGTAAAAAATTAATTTTTGAAAAATTTACTATAGAAAAGGCAATCCCTGGCGCAATTAAAATTTGTGACAGTAAAAAATTAATTTTTGAAAAATTTACTGTAGAAAAGGCAATCCCTGGCACAATTAAAATTTGCGACAGTAAAAAATTATTTTTTGAAAAATTTACTATAGAAAATGCAATCCCTGGCGCAATTAAAATTTGCGACAATAAAAAATTATTTTTTGCAAAATTTACTATAGAAAAGGCAATCCCTGGCGTAATTAAAATTTGCGACAGTAGAAAATTATTTTTTGAAAAATTTAGTATAGAAAAGGCAATCCCTGGCGTAATTAAAATTTGCGACAGTAAAAAATTATTTTTTGAAAAATTTACTATAGAAAAGGCAATCCCTGGCGTATTTAAAATTTGCGACAGTTAAAAAATTATTTTTTGAATAATTTACTATAGAAAAGGCAATCCCTGGCGTATTTAAAATTTGCGACAGTAAAAAATTATTTTTTGAATAATGTACTATAGAAAAGGCAATCCCTGGCGTATTTAAAATTTGCGACAGTAAAAAATTAATTTGTGAAAAATTTACTATAGAGAAGGCAATCCCTGGCGTATTTAAAATTTGCGACAGTGAAAAATTATTTTTTGAAAAATTTACTGTAGAAAAGGCAATCCCTGGCGTAATTAAAATTTGCGACAGTAAAAAATTAATTTTTGAAAAATTTACTGTAGAAGAGGCAATCCCTGGCGTAATTAAAATTTGCGACAGTAAAAAATTATTTTTTGCAAAATTTACTATAGAAAAGACAATCCCTGGCGTAATTAAAATTTGCGACAGTAAAAAATTAATTTTTGAAAAATTTACTATAGAAAAGGCAATCCCTGGCGTATTTAAAATTTGCGACAGTAAAAATTAATTTGCGAAAAATTTACTACAGAAAAGGCAATCCCTGGCGCAATTAAAATTTGCGACAGTAAAAAATTATTTTTTGAATAATTTACTATAGAAAAGACAATCCCTGGCGTAATTAAAAATTGCGACAGTAAAAAATTATTTTTTGAAAAATTTACTGTAGAAAAGGCAATCCCTGCTGCAATTAAAACTTGCGACAGTAGAAAATTATTTTTTGAAAAATTTACTGTAGAAAAGGCAATCCCTGGCGCAATTAAAATTTGCGACAGTAGAAAATTATTTTTTGAAAAATTTACTGTATAAAAGGCAATCCCTGGCGCAATTAAAATTTGCGACAGTAGAAAATTATCTTTTGAAAAATTTACTGTAGAAAAGGCAATTCCTGGCGTATTTAAAATTTGCGACAGTAAAAAATTAATTTTTGAAAAATTTACTATAGAAAAGGCAACCCCCTGGCGTAATTAAAATTTGCGACAATAGAAAATTATTTTTTGAAAAATTTACTGTAGAAAAGGCAATCCCTGGCGCAATTAACATTTGCCACAGTATAAAATTAAATTTTGAAAAATTTACTATAGAAAACGCAATCCCTGGCGTAATTAAAATTTGCGACAGTAAAAAATTAATTTTTGAAAAATTTACTGTAGAAAAGGCAATCCCTGGCGGATTTAAAATTTGCGACAGTAAAAAATTAATTTTTGAAAAATTTACTATAGAAAAGGCAATCCCTGGCGCAATTAAAATTTGTGACTGTAAAAAATAAATTTTTGAAAAATTTGATGTAGAATAGGCAATCCCTGGCGCAATTAAAATTTGCGACAGTAAAAAATTATTTTTTGAAAAATTTACTATAGAAAAGGCAATCCCTGGAGCAATTAAAATTTGCGACAGTAAAAAATTATTATTTGCAAAATTTACTATAGAAAAGGCAATCCCTGGCGCAATTAAAATTTGCGACAGTAAAAAATTATTTTTTGAAAAATTTACTATAGAAAAGGCAATCCCTGGCGCAATTAAAATTTGCGACAGTATAAAATTAATTTTTGACAAATTTACTATAGAAAAGGCAATCCCTGGCGTAATTAAAATTTGCGACAGTATAAAATTATTTTTTGAAAAATTTACTGTAGAAAAGGCAATCCCTGGCGCAATTAAAATTTGCGACAGTAAAAAATTAATTTTTGAAAAATTTACTATAGAAAAGGCAATCCCCGGCGTAATTAAAATTTGCGACAGTAAAAAATTATTTTTTGAAAAATTTACTGTAGAAAAGGCAATCCCTGGCGCAATTAAAATTTGCGACAGTAAAAAATTATTTTTTGAAAAATTTACTGTAGAAAAGGCAATCCTTGGCGTAATTAAAATTTGCGACATTAAAAGATTATTTTTTGAAAAATTTACAGTAGAAAAGGAAATCCCTGGCGCAATTAAAATTTGCGACAGTAACAAATTATTTTTTGAAAAATTTACTATAGAAAAGGCAATCCCTGGCGCAATTAAAATTTGCGACATTAAAAGATTATTTTTTGAAAAATTTACAGTAGAAAAGGAAATCCCTGGCGCAATTAAAATTTGCGACAGTAACAAATTATTTTTTGAAAAATTTACTATAGAAAAGGCAATCCCTGGCGCAATTAAAATTTGCGACAGTAAAAAATTATTTTTTGAAAAATTTACTGTAGAAAAGGCAATCCCTGGCGCAATTAAAATTTGCGACAGTAAAAAATTATTTTTTGAAAAATTTACTGTAGAAAAGGCAATCCTTGGCGTAATTAAAATTTGCGACATTAAAAGATTATTTTTTGAAAAATTTACAGTAGAAAAGGAAATCCCTGGCGCAATTAAAATTTGCGACAGTAAAAAATTATTTTTTGAAAAATTTACTGTAGAAAAGGCAATCCCTGGCGTAATTAAAATTTGCGACAGTAAAAAATTAATTTTTGAAAAATTTACTGTAGAAGAGGCAATCCCTGGCGTAATTAAAATTTGCGACAGTAAAAAATTATTTTTTGCAAAATTTACTATAGAAAAGACAATCCCTGGCGTAATTAAAATTTGCGACAGAAAAAAATTAATTTTTGAAAAATTTACTATAGAAAAGGCAATCCCTGGCGTATTTAAAATTTGCGACAGTAAAAATTAATTTGCGAAAAATTTACTACAGAAAAGGCAATCCCTGGCGCAATTAAAATTTGCGACAGTAAAAAATTATTTTTTGAATAATTTACTATAGAAAAGACAATCCCTGGCGTAATTAAAAATTGCGACAGTAAAAAATTATTTTTTGAAAAATTTACTGTAGAAAAGGCAATCCCTGCTGCAATTAAAACTTGCGACAGTAGAAAATTATTTTTTGAAAAATTTACTGTAGAAAAGGCAATCCCTGGCGCAATTAAAATTTGCGACAGTAGAAAATTATTTTTTGAAAAATTTACTGTATAAAAGGCAATCCCTGGCGCAATTAAAATTTGCGACAGTAGAAAATTATTTTTTGAAAAATTTACTGTAGAAAAGGCAATTCCTGGCGTATTTAAAATTTGCGACAGTAAAAAATTAATTTTTGAAAAATTTACTATAGAAAAGGCAACCCCTGGCGTAATTAAAATTTGCGACAATAGAAAATTATTTTTTGAAAAATTTACTGTAGAAAAGGCAATCCCTGGCGCAATTAACATTTGCCACAGTATAAAATTAAATTTGAAAAATTTACTATAGAAAACGCAATCCCTGGCGTAATTAAAATTTGCGACAGTAAAAAATTAATTTTTGAAAAATTTACTGTAGAAAAGGCAATCCCTGGCGGATTTAAAATTTGCGACAGTAAAAAATTAATTTTTGAAAAATTTACTATAGAAAAGGCAATCCCTGGCGCAATTAAAATTTGTGACTGTAAAAAATAAATTTTTGAAAAATTTGATGTAGAATAGGCAATCCCTGGCGCAATTAAAATTTGCGACAGTAAAAAATTATTTTTTGAAAAATTTACTATAGAAAAGGCAATCCCTGGAGCAATTAAAATTTGCGACAGTAAAAAATTATTATTTGCAAAATTTACTATAGAAAAGGCAATCCCTGGCGCAATTAAAATTTGCGACAGTAAAAAATTATTTTTTGAAAAATTTACTATAGAAAAGGCAATCCCTGGCGCAATTAAAATTTGCGACAGTATAAAATTAATTTTTGACAAATTTACTATAGAAAAGGCAATCCGTGGCGTAATTAAAATTTGCGACAGTATAAAATTATTTTTGAAAAATTTACTGTAGAAAAGGCAATCCCTGGCGCAATTAAATTTGCGACAGTAAAAAATTAATTTTTGAAAAATTTACTATAGAAAAGGCAATCCCCGGCGTAATTAAAATTTGCGACAGTAAAAAATTATTTTTGAAAAATTTACTGTAGAAAAGGCAATCCCTGGCGCAATTAAAATTTGCGACAGTAAAAAATTATTTTTTGAAAAATTTACTGTAGAAAAGGCAATCCTTGGCGTAATTAAAATTTGCGACATTAAAAGATTATTTTTGAAAAATTTACAGTAGAAAAGGAAATCCCTGGCGCAATTAAAATTTGCGACAGTAACAAATTATTTTTTGAAAAATTTACTATAGAAAAGGCAATCCCTGGCGCAATTAAAATTTGCGACAGTAAAAAATTATTTTTTGAATAATTTACTATAGAACAGGCAATCTCTGGCGTAATTAAAATTTTCGACAGTAAAAAATTATTTTTTTGCAAAATTTACTATAGAAAAGGCAATCCCTGGCGTAATTAAAATTTGCGACAGTAGAAAATTATTTGTTGAAAAATTTACTATAGAAAAGGCAATCCCTGGCGTAATTAAAATTTGCGACAGTAAAAAATTATTTTTTGAAAAATTTACTATAGAAAAGGCAATCCCCGGCGTATTTAAAATTTGCGACAGTAAAAAATTATTTTTTGAATAATTTACTGTAGAAAAGGCAATCCCTGGCGCAATTAAAATTTGCGACAGTAGAAAATTAATTTTTGAAAAATTTACTATAGAAAAGGCAATACCTGGCGTATTTAAAATTTGCGACAGTAAAAAATTATTTTTTGAAAAATTTACTGTAGAAAAGGCAATCCCTGTCGGATTTAAAATTTGCGACAGTAAAAAATTAATTTTGAAAAATTTACTATAGAAAAGGCAATCCCTGGAGCAGTTAAAATTTGTGACAGTAAAAAATTAATTTTGAAAAATTTACTGTAGAAAAGGCAATCCCTGGCGCAATTAAAATTTACGACAGTAAAAAATTATTTTTTGAAAAATTTACTATAGAAAAGGCAATCCCTGGCGCAATTAAAATTTGCGACAGTAAAAAATTATTTTTTGCAAAATTTACTAAAGAAAAGGCAATCCCTGGCCCAATTAAAATTTGCGACAGTAAAAAATTATTTTTTGAAAAATTTACTATAGAAAAGGCAATCCCTGGCGCAATTAAAATTTGCGACAGTATAAAATTAATTTTTGAAAAATTTACTATAGAAAAGGCAATCCCCGGCGTAATTAAAATTTGCGACAGTAAAAAATTATTTTTTGAAAAATTTACTGTAGAAAAGGCAATCCCTGGCGCAATTAAAATTTGCGACAGTAAAAAATTATTTTTTGAAAAATTTACTGTAGAAAAGGCAATCCTTGGCGTAATTAAAATTTGCGACAGTAAAAGTTTATTTTTTGAAAAATTTACAGTAGAAAAGGAAATCCCTGGCGCAATTAGAATTTGCGACAGTAACAAATTATTTTTTGAAAAATTTACTGTAGAAAAGGCAATCCCTGGCGCAATTAACATTTGCGACAATATAAAATTAAGTTTTGAAAAATTTACTATAGAAAAGGCAATCCCTGGCGTAATTAAAATTTGCGACAGTAAAAAATTATTTTTTGAAAAATTTACTGTAGAAAAGGCAATCCCTGGCGGATTTAAAATTTGCGACAGTAAAAAATTAATTTTTGAAAAATTTACTATAGAAAAGGCAATCCCTGGCGCAATTAAAATTTGTGACAGTAAAAAATTAATTTTTGAAAAATTTACTGTAGAAAAGGCAATCCCTGGCACAATTAAAATTTGCGACAGTAAAAAATTATTTTTTGAAAAATTTACTATAGAAAATGCAATCCCTGGCGCAATTAAAATTTGCGACAATAAAAAATTATTTTTTGGAAAATTTACTATAGAAAAGGCAATCCCTGGCGTAATTAAAATTTGCGACAGTAAAAAATTAATTTTTGAAAAATTTACTATAGAAAAGGCAATCCCTGGCGTATTTAAAATTTGCGACAGTAAAAATTAATTTGCGAAAAATTTACTACAGAAAAGGCAATCCCTGGCGCAATTAAAATTTGCGACAGTAAAAAATTATTTTTTGAATAATGTACTATAGAAAAGGCAATCCCTGGCGTATTTAAAATTTGCGACAGTAAAAAATTAATTTGTGAAAAATTTACTATAGAGAAGGCAATCCCTGGCGTATTTAAAATTTGCGACAGTAAAAAATTAATTTGTGAAAAATTTACTATAGAGAAGGCAATCCCTGGCGTATTTAAAATTTGCGACAGTAAAAAATTATTTTTGAAAAATTTACTGTAGAAAAGGCAATCCCTGGCGTAATTAAAATTTGCGACAGTAAAAAATTAATTTTTGAAAAATTTACTGTAGAAGAGGCAATCCCTGGCGTATTTAAAATTTGCGACAGTTAAAAAATTATTTTTTGCAAAATTTACTATAGAAAAGACAATCCCTGGCGTAATTAAAATTTGCGACAGTAAAAAATTATTTTTTGAAAAATTTACTATAGAAAAGGCAATCCCTGGCGTATTTAAAATTTGCGACAGTAAAAAATTATTTTTTTAATAATGTACTATAGAAAAGGCAATCCCTGGCGTATTTAAAATTTGCGACAGTAAAAAATTAATTTGTGAAAAATTTACTATAGAGAAGGCAATCCCTGGCGTATTTAAAATTTGCGACAGTAAAAAATTATTTTTTGAAAAATTTACTGTAGAAAAGGCAATCCCTGGCGTAATTAAAATTTGCGACAGTAAAAAATTAATTTTTGAAAAATTTACTGTAGAAGAGGCAATCCCTGGCGTAATTAAAATTTGCGACAGTAAAAAATTATTTTTTGCAAAATTTACTATAGAAAAGACAATCCCTGGCGTAATTAAAATTTGCGACAGTAAAAAATTATTTTTTGAAAAATTTACTATAGAAAAGGCAATCCCTGGCGTATTTAAAATTTGCGACAGTTAAAAAATTATTTTTTGCAAAATTTACTATAGAAAAGACAATCCCTGGCGTAATTAAAATTTGCGACAGTAAAAAATTATTTTTTGAAAAATTTACTATAGAAAAGGCAATCCCTGGCGTATTTAAAATTTGCGACAGTAAAAAATTATTTTTTGAATAATGTACTATAGAAAAGGCAATCCCTGGCGTATTTAAAATTTGCGACAGTAAAAAATTAATTTGTGAAAAATTTACTATAGAGAAGGCAATCCCTGGCGTATTTAAAATTTGCGACAGTAAAAAATTATTTTTTGAAAAATTTACTGTAGAAAAGGCAATCCCTGGCGTAATTAAAATTTGCGACAGTAAAAAATTAATTTTTGAAAAATTTACTGTAGAAGAGGCAATCCCTGGCGTAATTAAAATTTGCGACAGTAAAAAATTATTTTTTGCAAAATTTACTATAGAAAAGACAATCCCTGGCGTAATTAAAATTTGCGACAGTAAAAAATTAATTTTTGAAAAATTTACTATAGAAAAGGCAATCCCTGGCGTATTTAAAATTTGCGACAGTAAAAATTAATTTGCGAAAAATTTACTACAGAAAAGGCAATCCCTGGCGCAATTAAAATTTGCGACAGTAAAAAATTATTTTTTGAATAATTTACTATAGAAAAGACAATCCCTGGCGTAATTAAAAATTGCGACAGTAAAAAATTATTTTTTGAAAAATTTACTGTAGAAAAGGCAATCCCTGCTGCAATTAAAACTTGCGACAGTAGAAAATTATTTTTTGAAAAATTTACTGTAGAAAAGGCAATCCCTGGCGCAATTAAATATTGCGACAGTAGAAAATTATTTTTTGAAAAATTTACTGTATAAAAGGCAATCCCTGGCGCAATTAAAATTTGCGACAGTAGAAAATTATTTTTTGAAAAATTTACTGTAGAAAAGGCAATTCCTGGCGTATTTAAAATTTGCGACAGTAAAAAATTAATTTTTGAAAAATTTACTATAGAAAAGGCAACCCCTGGCGTAATTAAAATTTGCGACAATAGAAAATTATTTTTTGAAAAATTTACTGTAGAAAAGGCAATCCCTGGCGCAATTAACATTTGCCACAGTATAAAATTAAATTTTGAAAAATTTACTATAGAAAAGGCAATCCCTGGCGTAATTAAAATTTGCGACAGTAAAAAATTAATTTTTGAAAAATTTACTGTAGAAAAGGCAATCCCTGGCGGATTTAAAATTTGCGACAGTAAAAAATTAATTTTTGAAAAATTTACTATAGAAAAGGCAATCCCTGGCGCAATTAAAATTTGTGACTGTAAAAAATTAATTTTTGAAAAATTTGATGTAGAATAGGCAATCCCTGGCGCAATTAAAATTTGCGACAGTAAAAAATTATTTTTTGAAAAATTTACTATAGAAAAGGCAATCCCTGGAGCAATTAAAATTTGCGACAGTAAAAAATTATTTTTTGCAAAATTTACTATAGAAAAGGCAATCCCTGGCGCAATTAAAATTTGCGACAGTAAAAAATTATTTTTTGAAAAATTTACTATAGAAAAGGCAATCCCTGGCGCAATTAAAATTTGCGACAGTATAAAATTAATTTTTGACAAATTTACTATAGAAAAGGCAATCCCTGGCGTAATTAAAATTTGCGACAGTATAAAATTATTTTTTGAAAAATTTACTGTAGAAAAGGCAATCCCTGGCGCAATTAAAATTTGCGACAGTAAAAAATTATTTTTTGAAAAATTTACTGTAGAAAAGGCAATCCTTGGCCTAATTAAAATTTGCGACAGTAAAAGATTATTTTTTGAAAAATTTACAGTAGAAAAGGAAATCCCTGGCGCAATTAAAATTTGCGACAGTAACAAATTATTTTTTGAAAAATTTACTATAGAAAAGGCAATCCCTGGCGCAATTAAAATTTGCGACAGTAAAAAATTATTTTTTGAATAATTTACTATAGAACAGGCAATCCCTGGCGTAATTAAAATTTTCGACAGTAAAAAATTATTTTTTGCAAAATTTACTATAGATAAGGCAATACCTGGCGTAATTAAAATTTGCGACCGTAGAAAATTATTTTTTGAAAAATTTACTATAGAAAAGGCAATCCCTGGCGTAATTAAAATTTGCGACAGTAAAAAATTATTTTTAGAAAAATTTACTATAGAAAAGGCAATCCCCGGCTTATTTAAAATTTGCGACAGTAAAAAATTATTTTTTGAATAATTTACTGTAGAAAAGGCAGTCCCTGGCGCAATTAAAATTTGCGACAGTAGAAAATTAATTTTTGAAAAATTTACTATAGAAAAGGCAATCCCTGGCGTATTTACAATTTGCGACAGTAAAAAATTATTTTTTGAAAAATTTACTGTAGAAAAGGCAATCCCTGTCGGATTTAAAATTTGCGACAGTAAAAAATTAATTTTTGAAAAATTTACTATAGAAAAGGCAATCCCTGGCGCAATTAAAATTTGTGACAGTAAAAGATTAATTTTTGAAAAACTTACTGTAGAAAAGGCAATCCCTGGCGCAATTAAAATTTGCGACAGTATAAAATTAATTTTTGAAAAATTTACTATAGAAAAGGCAATCCCTGGCGTAATTAAAATTTGCGACAGTATAAAATTATTTTTTGAAAAATTTACTGTAGAAAAGGCAATCCCTGGCGCAATTAAAATTTGCGACAGTAAAAAATTATTTTTTGAAAAATTTACTGTAGAAAAGGCAATCCTTGGCCTAATTAAAATTTGCGACAGTAAAAGATTATTTTTTGAAAAATTTACAGTAGAAAAGGAAATCCCTGGCGCAATTAAAATTTGCGACAGTAACAAATTATTTTTTGAAAAATTTACTATAGAAAAGGCAATCCCTGGCGCAATTAAAATTTTCGACAGTAAAAAATTATTTTTTGCAAAATTTACTATAGATAAGGCAATACCTGGCGTAATTAAAATTTGCGACCGTAGAAAATTATTTTTTGAAAAATTTACTATAGAAAAGGCAATCCCTGGCGTAATTAAAATTTGCGACAGTAAAAAATTATTTTTAGAAAAATTTACTACAGAAAAGGCAATCCCCGGCTTATTTAAAATTTGCGACAGTAAACAATTATTTTTTGAATAATTTACTATAGAACAGGCAATCCCTGGCGTAATTAAAATTTTCGACAGTAAAAAATTATTTTTTGCAAAATTTACTATAGATAAGGCAATACCTGGCGTAATTAAAATTTGCGACCGTAGAAAATTATTTTTTGAAAAATTTACTATAGAAAAGGCAATCCCTGGCGTAATTAAAATTTGCGACAGTAAAAAATTATTTTTAGAAAAATTTACTATAGAAAAGGCAATCCCCGGCTTATTTAAAATTTGCGACAGTAAAAAATTATTTTTTGAATAATTTACTGTAGAAAAGGCAGTCCCTGGCGCAATTAAAATTTGCGACAGTAGAAAATTAATTTTTGAAAAATTTACTATAGAAAAGGCAATCCCTGGCGTATTTACAATTTGCGACAGTAAAAAATTATTTTTTGAAAAATTTACTGTAGAAAAGGCAATCCCTGTCGGATTTAAAATTTGCGTAAGTAAAAAATTAATTTTTGAAAAATTTACTATAGAAAAGGCAATCCCTGGCGCAATTAAAATATGTGACAGTAAAAGATTAATTTTTGAAAAATTTACTGTAGAAAAGGCAATCCCTGGCGCAATTAAAATTTGCGACAGTAAAAAATTATTTTTTGAAAAATTTACTATAGAAAAGGCAATCCCTGGCGCAATTAAAATTTGCGGCAGTAAAAAATTATTTTTTGCAAAATTTACTATAGAAAAGGCAATCCCTGGCGCAATTCAAATTTGCGACAGTAAAAAATTATTTTTTGAAAAATTTACTATAGAAAAGGCAATCCCTGGCGCAATTAAAATTTGCGACAGTATAAAATTATTTTTTGAAAAATTTACTGTAGAAAAGGCAATCCCTGGCGCAATTAAAATTTGCGACAGTAAAAAATTATTTTTTGAAAAATTTACTGTAGAAAAGGCAATCCTTGGCCTAATTAAAATTTGCGACAGTAAAAGATTATTTTTTGAAAAATTTACAGTAGAAAAGGAAATCCCTGGCGCAATTAAAATTTGCGACAGTAACAAATTATTTTTTGAAAAATTTACTATAGAAAAGGCAATCCCTGGCGCAATTAAAATATGTGACAGTAAAAGATTAATTTTTGAAAAATTTACTGTAGAAAAGGCAATCCCTGGCGCAATTAAAATTTGCGACAGTAAAAAATTATTTTTTGAAAAATTTACTATAGAAAAGCCAATCCCTGGCGCAATTAAAATTTGCGACAGTAAAAAATTATTTTTTGCAAAATTTACTATAGAAAAGGCAATCCCTGGCGCAATTCAAATTTGCTACAGTAAAAAATTATTTTTTGAAAAATTTACTATAGAAAAGGCAATCCCTGGCGCAATTAAAATTTGCGACAGTATAAAATTATTTTTTGAAAAATTTACTGTAGAAAAGGCAATCCCTGGCGCAATTAAAATTTGCGACAGTAAAAAATTATTTTTTGCAAAATTTACTATAGAAAAGGCAATCCCTGGCGCAATTAAAATTTGCGACAGTATAAAATTAATTTTGAAAAATTTACTATAGAAAAGGCAATCCCTGGCGTAATTAAAATTTGCGACAGTATAAAATTATTTTTTGAAAAATTTACTGTAGAAAAGGCAATCCCTGGCGCAATTAAAATTTGCGACAGTAAAAAATTATTTTTTGAAAAATTTACTGTAGAAAAGGCAATCCTTGGCCTAATTAAAATTTGCGACAGTAAAAGATTATTTTTGAAAATTTACAGTAGAAAAGGAAATCCCTGGCGCAATTAAAATTTGCGACAGTAACAAATTATTTTTTGAAAAATTTACTATAGAAAAGGCAATCCCTGGCGCAATTAAAATTTTCGACAGTAAAAAATTATTTTTGCAAAATTTACTATAGATAAGGCAATACCTGGCGTAATTAAAATTTGCGACCGTAGAAAATTATTTTTTGAAAAATTTACTATAGAAAAGGCAATCCCTGGCGTAATTAAAATTTGCGACAGTAAAAAATTATTTTTAGAAAAATTTACTATAGAAAAGGCAATCCCCGGCTTATTTAAAATTTGCGACAGTAAAAAATTATTTTTTGAATAATTTACTATAGAACAGGCAATCCCTGGCGTAATTAAAATTTTCGACAGTAAAAAATTATTTTTTGCAAAATTTACTATAGATAAGGCAATACCTGGCGTAATTAAAATTTGCGACCGTAGAAAATTATTTTTTGAAAATTTACTATAGAAAAGGCAATCCCTGGCGTAATTAAAATTTGCGACAGTAAAAAATTATTTTAGAAAAATTTACTATAGAAAAGGCAATCCCCGGCTTATTTAAAATTTGCGGCAGTAAAAAATTATTTTTTGAATAATTTACTATAGAACAGGCAATCCCTGGCGTAATTAAAATTTTCGACAGTAAAAAAATTATTTTTTGAAAAATTTACAGTAGAAAAGGAAATCCCTGGCGCAATTAAAATTTGCGACAGTAACAAATTATTTTTGAAAAATTTACTATAGAAAAGGCAATCCCTGGCGCAATTAAAATTTTCGACAGTAAAAAATTATTTTTTGCAAAATTTACTATAGATAAGGCAATACCTGGCGTAATTAAAATTTGCGACCGTAGAAAATTATTTTTTGAAAAATTTACTATAGAAAAGGCAATCCCTGGCGTAATTAAAATTTGCGACAGTAAAAATTATTTTTAGAAAAATTTACTATAGAAAAGGCAATCCCCGGCTTATTTAAAATTTGCGACAGTAAAAAATTATTTTTTGAATAATTTACTATAGAACAGGCAATCCCTGGCGTAATTAAAATTTTCGACAGTAAAAAATTATTTTTTGCAAAATTTACTATAGATAAGGCAATACCTGGCGTAATTAAAATTTGCGACCGTAGAAAATTATTTTTTGAAAAATTTACTATAGAAAAGGCAATCCCTGGCGTAATTAAAATTTGCGACAGTAAAAAATTATTTTTAGAAAAATTTACTATAGAAAAGGCAATCCCCGGCTTATTTAAAATTTGCGACAGTAAAAAATTATTTTTTGAATAATTTACTGTAGAAAAGGCAGTCCCTGGCGCAATTAAAATTTGCGACAGTAGAAAATTAATTTTTGAAAAATTTACTATAGAAAAGGCAATCCCTGGCGTATTTACAATTTGCGACAGTAAAAAATTATTTTTTGAAAAATTTACTGTAGAAAAGGCAATCCCTGTCGGATTTAAAATTTGCGACAGTAAAAAATTAATTTTTGAAAAATTTACTATAGAAAAGGCAATCCCTGGCGCAATTAAAATATGTGACAGTAAAAGATTAATTTTTGAAAAATTTACTGTAGAAAAGGCAATCCCTGGGGCAATTAAAATTTGCGACAGTAAAAAATTATTTTTTGAAAAATTTACTATAGAAAAGGCAATCCCTGGCGCAATTAAAATTTGCGACAGTAAAAAATTATTTTTTGCAAAATTTACTATAGAAAAGGCAATCCCTGGCGCAATTCAAATTTGCGACAGTAAAAAATTATTTTTTGAAAAATTTACTGTAGAAAAGGCAATCCTTGGCCTAATTAAAATTTGCGACAGTAAAAGATTATTTTTTGAAAAATTTACAGTAGAAAAGGAAATCCCTGGCGCAATTAAAATTTGCGACAGTAACAAATTATTTTTTGAAAAATTTACTATAGAAAAGGCAATCCCTGGCGCAATTAAAATATGTGACAGTAAAAGATTAATTTTTGAAAAATTTACTGTAGAAAAGGCAATCCCTGGCGCAATTAAAATTTGCGACAGTAAAAAATTATTTTTTGAAAAATTTACTATAGAAAAGCCAATCCCTGGCGCAATTAAAATTTGCGACAGTAAAAAATTATTTTTTGCAAAATTTACTATAGAAAAGGCAATCCCTGGCGCAGTTCAAATTTGCTACAGTAAAAAATTATTTTTTGAAAAATTTACTATAGAAAAGGCAATCCCTGGCGCAATTAAAATTTGCGACAGTATAAAATTATTTTTTGAAAAATTTACTGTAGAAAAGGCAATCCCTGGCGCAATTAAAATTTGCGACAGTAAAAAATTATTTTTTGCAAAATTTACTATAGAAAAGGCAATCCCTGGCGCAATTAAAATTTGCGACAGTATAAAATTAATTTTTGAAAAATTTACTATAGAAAAGGCAATCCCTGGCGTAATTAAAATTTGCGACAGTATAAAATTATTTTTTGAAAAATTTACTGTAGAAAAGGCAATCCCTGGCGCAATTAAAATTTGCGACAGTAAAAAATTATTTTTTGAAAAATTTACTGTAGAAAAGGCAATCCTTGGCCTAATTAAAATTTGCGACAGTAAAAGATTATTTTTTGAAAAATTTACAGTAGAAAAGGAAATCCCTGGCGCAATTAAAATTTGCGACAGTAACAAATTATTTTTTGAAAAATTTACTATAGAAAAGGCAATCCCTGGCGCAATTAAAATTTTCGACAGTAAAAAATTATTTTTTGCAAAATTTACTATAGATAAGGCAATACCTGGCGTAATTAAAATTTGCGACCGTAGAAAATTATTTTTTGAAAAATTTACTATAGAAAAGGCAATCCCTGGCGTAATTAAAATTTGCGACAGTAAAAAATTATTTTTAGAAAAATTTACTATAGAAAAGGCAATCCCCGGCTTATTTAAAATTTGCGACAGTAAAAAATTATTTTTTGAATAATTTACTATAGAACAGGCAATCCCTGGCGTAATTAAAATTTTCGACAGTAAAAAATTATTTTTTGCAAAATTTACTATAGATAAGGCAATACCTGGCGTAATTAAAATTTGCGACCGTAGAAAATTATTTTTTGAAAAATTTACTATAGAAAAGGCAATCCCTGGCGTAATTAAAATTTGCGACAGTAAAAAATTATTTTTAGAAAAATTTACTATAGAAAAGGCAATCCCCGGCTTATTTAAAATTTGCGACAGTAAAAAATTATTTTTTGAATAATTTACTATAGAACAGGCAATCCCTGGCGTAATTAAAATTTTCGACAGTAAAAAATTATTTTTTGAAAAATTTACAGTAGAAAAGGAAATCCCTGGCGCAATTAAAATTTGCGACAGTAACAAATTATTTTTTGAAAAATTTACTATAGAAAAGGCAATCCCTGGCGCAATTAAAATTTTCGACAGTAAAAAATTATTTTTTGCAAAATTTACTATAGATAAGGCAATACCTGGCGTAATTAAAATTTGCGACCGTAGAAAATTATTTTTTGAAAAATTTACTATAGAAAAGGCAATCCCTGGCGTAATTAAAATTTGCGACAGTAAAAAATTATTTTTAGAAAAATTTACTATAGAAAAGGCAATCCCCGGCTTATTTAAAATTTGCGACAGTAAAAAATTATTTTTTGAATAATTTACTATAGAACAGGCAATCCCTGGCGTAATTAAAATTTTCGACAGTAAAAAATTATTTTTTGCAAAATTTACTATAGATAAGGCAATACCTGGCGTAATTAAAATTTGCGACCGTAGAAAATTATTTTTTGAAAAATTTACTATAGAAAAGGCAATCCCTGGCGTAATTAAAATTTGCGACAGTAAAAAATTATTTTTAGAAAAATTTACTATAGAAAAGGCAATCCCCGGCTTATTTAAAATTTGCGACAGTAAAAAATTATTTTTTGATTAATTTACTGTAGAAAAGGCAGTCCCTGGCGCAATTAAAATTTGCGACAGTAGAAAATTAATTTTTGAAAAATTTACTATAGAAAAGGCAATCCCTGGCGTATTTACAATTTGCGACAGTAAAAAATTATTTTTTGAAAAATTTACTGTAGAAAAGGCAATCCCTGTCGGATTTAAAATTTGCGACAGTAAAAAATTAATTTTTGAAAAATTTACTATAGAAAAGGCAATCCCTGGCGCAATTAAAATATGTGACAGTAAAAGATTAATTTTTGAAAAATTTACTGTAGAAAAGGCAATCCCTGGGGCAATTAAAATTTGCGACAGTAAAAAATTATTTTTTGAAAAATTTACTATAGAAAAGGCAATCCCTGGCGCAATTAAAATTTGCGACAGTAAAAAATTATTTTTTGCAAAATTTACTATAGAAAAGGCAATCCCTGGCGCAATTCAAATTTGCGACAGTAAAAAATTATTTTTTGAAAAATTTACTATAGAAAAGGCAATCCCTGGCGCAATTAAAATTTGCGACAGTAGAAAATTATTTTTTGAAAAATTTACTGTAGAAAAGGCAATCCCTGGCGTATTTAAAATTTGCGACAGTAAAAAATTAATTTTTGAAAAATTTACTATAGAAAAGGCAATCCCTGGCGTAATTAAAATTTGCGACAATAGAAAATTATTTTTTGAAAAATTTACTGTAGAAAAGGCAATCCCTGGCGCAATTAACATTTGCCACAGTATAAAATTAAATTTTGAAAAATTTACTATAGAAAAGGCAATCCCTGGCGTAATTAAAATTTGCGACAGTAAAAAATTAATTTTTGAAAAATTTACTTTAGAAAAGGCAATCCCTGGCGGATTTAAAATTTGCGACAGTAAAAAATTAATTTTTGAAAAATTTACTATAGAAAAGGCAATCCCTGGCGCAATTAAAATTTGTGACTGTAAAAAATTAATTTTTGAAAAATTTGATGTAGAATAGGCAATCCCTGGCGCAATTAAAATTTGCGACAGTAAAAAATTATTTTTTGAAAAATTTACTATAGAAAAGGCAATCCCTGGAGCAATTAAAATTTGCGACAGTAAAAAATTATTTTTTGCAAAATTTACTATAGAAAAGGCAATCCCTGGCGAAATTAAAATTTGCGACAGTAAAAAATTATTTTTTGAAAAATTTACTATAGAAAAGGCAATCCCGGGCGCAATTAAAATTTGCGACAGTATAAAATTAATTTTTGACAAATTTACTATAGAAAAGGCAATCCCTGGCGTAATTAAAATTTGCGACAGTATAAAATTATTTTTTGAAAAATTTACTGTAGAAAAGGCAATCCCTGGCGCAATTAAAATTTGCGACAGTAAAAAATTATTTTTTGAAAAATTTACTGTAGAAAAGGCAATCCTTGGCCTAATTAAAATTTGCGACAGTAAAAGATTATTTTTTGAAAAATTTACAGTAGAAAAGGAAATCCCTGGCGCAATTAAAATTTGCGACAGTAACAAATTATTTTTTGAAAAATTTACTATAGAAAAGGCAATCCCTGGCGCAATTAAAATTTGCGACAGTAAAAAATTATTTTTTGAATAATTTACTATAGAACAGGCAATCCCTGGCGTAATTAAAATTTTCGACAGTAAAAAATTATTTTTTGCAAAATTTACTATAGATAAGGCAATACCTGGCGTAATTAAAATTTGCGACCGTAGAAAATTATTTTTTGAAAAATTTACTATAGAAAAGGCAATCCCTGGCGTAATTAAAATTTGCGACAGTAAAAAATTATTTTTAGAAAAATTTACTATAGAAAAGGCAATCCCCGGCTTATTTAAAATTTGCGACAGTAAAAAATTATTTTTTGAATAATTTACTGTAGAAAAGGCAGTCCCTGGCGCAATTAAAATTTGCGACAGTAGAAAATTAATTTTTGAAAAATTTACTATAGAAAAGGCAATCCCTGGCGTATTTACAATTTGCGACAGTAAAAAATTATTTTTTGAAAAATTTACTGTAGAAAAGGCAATCCCTGGCGTAATTAAAATTTGCGACAGTAAAAAATTAATTTTTGAAAAATTTACTATAGAAAAGGCAATCCCTGGCGCAATTAAAATTTGTGACAGTAAAAAATTATTTTTTGAATAATTTACTATAGAACAGGCAATCCCTGGCGTAATTAAAATTTTCGAGAGTAAAAAATTATTTTTTGCAAAATTTACTATAGATAAGGCAATACCTGGCGTAATTAAAATTTGCGACCGTAGAAAATTATTTTTTGAAAAATTTACTATAGAAAAGGCAATCCCTGGCGTAATTAAAATTTGCGACAGTAAAAAATTATTTTTAGAAAAATTTACTATAGAAAAGGCAATCCCCGGCTTATTTAAAATTTGCGACAGTAAAAAATTATTTTTTGAATAATTTACTATAGAACAGGCAATCCCTGGCGTAATTAAAATTTTCGACAGTAAAAAATTAATTTTTGAAAAATTTACAGTAGAAAAGGAAATCCCTGGCGCAATTAAAATTTGCGACAGTAACAAATTATTTTTTGAAAAATTTACTATAGAAAAGGCAATCCCTGGCGCAATTAAAATTTTCGACAGTAAAAAATTATTTTTTGCAAAATTTACTATAGATAAGGCAATACCTGGCGTAATTAAAATTTGCGACCGTAGAAAATTATTTTTTGAAAAATTTACTATAGGAAAGGCAATCGCTGGCGTAATTAAAATTTGCGACAGTAAAAAATTATTTTTAGAAAAATTTACTATAGAAAAGGCAATCCCCGGCTTATTTAAAATTTGCGACAGTAAAAAATTATTTTTTGAATAATTTACTATAGAACAGGCAATCCCTGGCGTAATTAAAATTTTCGACAGTAAAAAATTATTTTTTGCAAAATTTACTATAGATAAGGCAATACCTGGCGTAATAAAAATTTGCGACCGTAGAAAATTATTTTTTGAAAAATTTACTATAGAAAAGGCAATCCCTGGCGTAATTAAAATTTGCGACAGTAAAAAATTATTTTTGGAAAAATTTACTATAGAAAAGGCAATCCCCGGCTTATTTAAAATTTGCGACAGTAAAAAATTATTTTTTGAATAATTTACTGTAGAAAAGGCAGTCCCTG
The DNA here is from genome assembly GCA_963930735.1 of Dioctria linearis. Lineage (NCBI taxonomy): Eukaryota > Metazoa > Arthropoda > Insecta > Diptera > Asilidae > Dioctria > Dioctria linearis. Next base: position 179,304 of record CAWVNZ010001017.1, read on the forward strand.
GCGCAATTAAAATTTGCGACAGTAGAAAATTAATTTTTGAAAAATTTACTATAGAAAAGGCAATCCCTGGCGTATTTACAATTTGCGACAGTAAAAAATTATTTTTTGAAAAATTTACTGTAGAAAAGGCAATCCCTGTCGGATTTAAAATTTGCGACAGTAAAAAATTAATTTTTGAAAAATTTACTATAGAAAAGGCAATCCCTGGCGCAATTAAAATATGTGACAGTAAAAGATTAATTTTTGAAAAATTTACTGTAGAAAAGGCAATCCCTGGCGCAATTAAAATTTGCGACAGTAAAAAATTTTTTTTGAAAAATTTACTATAGAAAAGGCAATCCCTGGCGCAATTAAAATTTGCGACAGTAAAAATTATTTTTTGCAAAATTTACTATAGAAAAGGCAATCCCTGGCGCAATTCAAATTTGCGACAGTAAAAAATTATTTTTTGAAAAATTTACTATAGAAAAGGCAATCCCTGGCGCAATTAAAATTTGCGACAGTATAAAATTATTTTTTGAAAAATTTACTGTAGAAAAGGCAATCCCTGGCGCAATTAAAATTTGCGACAGTAAAAATTATTTTTTGAAAAATTTACTGTAGAAAAGGCAATCCTTGGCCTAATTAAAATTTGCGACAGTAAAAGATTATTTTTTGAAAAATTTACAGTAGAAAAGGAAATCCCTGGCGCAATTAAAATTTGCGACAGTAACAAATTATTTTTTGAAAAATTTACTATAGGAAAAGGCAATCCCTGGCGCAATTAAAATATGTGACAGTAAAAGATTAATTTTTGAAAAATTTACTGTAGAAAAGGCAATCCCTGGCGCAATTAAAATTTGCGACAGTAAAAAATTATTTTTTGAAAAATTTACTATAGAAAAGCAATCCCTGGCGCAATTAAAATTTGCGACAGTAAAAAATTATTTTTGCAAAATTTACTATAGAAAAGGCAATCCTGGCGCAATTCAAATTTGCGACAGTAAAAAATTATTTTTTGAAAAATTTACTATAGAAAAGGCAATCCCTGGCGCAATTAAAATTTGCGACAGTATAAAATTATTTTTTGAAAAATTTACTGTAGAAAAGGCAATCCCTGGCGCAATTAAAATTTGCGACAGTAAAAAATTATTTTTTGCAAAATTTACTATAGAAAAGGCAATCCCTGGCGCAATTAAAATTTGCGACAGTATAAAATTAATTTTTGAAAAATTTACTATAGAAAAGGCAATCCCTGGCGTAATTAAAATTTTCGACAGTAAAAAATTATTTTTTGCAAAATTTACTATAGATAAGGCAATACCTGGCGTAATTAAAATTTGCGACCGTAGAAAATTATTTTTTGAAAAATTTACTATAGAAAAGGCAATCCCTGGCGTAATTAAAATTTGCGACAGTAAAAAATTATTTTTAGAAAAATTTACTATAGAAAAGGCAATCCCCGGCTTATTTAAAATTTGCGACAGTAAAAAATTATTTTTTGAATAATTTACTATAGAACAGGCAATCCCTGGCGTAATTAAAATTTTCGACAGGAAAAAATTATTTTTGCAAAATTTACTATAGATAAGGCAATACCTGGCGTAATTAAAATTTGCGACCGTAGAAAATTATTTTTTGAAAAATTTACTATAGAAAAGGCAATCCCTGGCGTAATTAAAATTTGCGACAGTAAAAAATTATTTTTAGAAAAATTTACTATAGAAAAGGCAATCCCCGGCTTATTTAAAATTTGCGACAGTAAAAAATTATTTTTTGAATAATTTACTATAGAACAGGCAATCCCTGGCGTAATTAAAATTTTCGACAGTAAAAAATTATTTTTTGAAAAATTTACAGTAGAAAAGGAAATCCCTGGCGCAATTAAAATTTGCGACAGTAACAAATTATTTTTTGAAAAATTTACTATAGAAAAGGCAATCCCTGGCGCAATTAAAATTTTCGACAGTAAAAAATTATTTTTTGCAAAATTTACTATAGATAAGGCAATACCTGGCGTAATTAAAATTTGCGACCGTAGAAAATTATTTTTTGAAAAATTTACTATAGAAAAGGCAATCCCTGGCGTAATTAAAATTTGCGACAGTAAAAAATTATTTTTAGAAAAATTTACTATAGAAAAGGCAATCCCCGGCTTATTTAAAATTTGCGACAGTAAAAAATTATTTTTTGAATAATTTACTATAGAACAGGCAATCCCTGGCGTAATTAAAATTTTCGACAGTAAAAAATTATTTTTTGCAAAATTTACTATAGATAAGGCAATACCTGGCGTAATTAAAATTTGCGACCGTAGAAAATTATTTTTTTGAAAAATTTACTATAGAAAAGGCAATCCCTGGCGTAATTAAAATTTGCGACAGTAAAAAATTATTTTTAGAAAAATTTACTATAGAAAAGGCAATCCCCGGCTTATTTAAAATTTGCGACAGTAAAAAATTATTTTTTGAATAATTTACTGTAGAAAAGGCAGTCCCTGGCGCAATTAAAATTTGCGACAGTAGAAAATTAATTTTTGAAAAATTTACTATAGAAAAGGCAATCCCTGGCGTATTTACAATTTGCGACAGTAAAAAATTATTTTTTGAAAAATTTACTGTAGAAAAGGCAATCCCTGTCGGATTTAAAATTTGCGACAGTAAAAAATTAATTTTTGAAAAATTTACTATAGAAAAGGCAATCCCTGGCGCAATTAAAATATGTGACAGTAAAAGATTAATTTTTGAAAAATTTACTGTAGAAAAGGCAATCCCTGGCGCAATTAAAATTTGCGACAGTAAAAAATTATTTTTTGAAAAATTTACTATAGAAAAGGCAATCCCTGGCGCAATTAAAATTTGCGACAGTAAAAAATTATTTTTTGCAAAATTTACTATAGAAAAGGCAATCCCTGGCGCAATTCAAATTTGCGACAGTAAAAAATTATTTTTTGAAAAATGTACTATAGAAAAGGCAATCCCTGGCGCAATTAAAATTTGCGACAGTATAAAATTAATTTTTGAAATATTTACTACAGAAAAGGCAATACCCGGCGTAATTAAAATTTGCGACAGTAAAAAATTATTTTTTGAAAAATTTACTGTAGAAAAGTCAATCCCTGGCGTAATTAAAATTTGCGACATTAGAAAATAATTTTTTGTAAAATTTACTATAGAAAAGGCAAACCCTGGCGTAATTAAAATTTGCGACAGTAAAAAATTATTTTTTTAATTATATTTTCTTTAGAAGAGGCAATCCCTGGCGTACTTAAATTTTTCGACAGTAAAAAATTATTTTTTGCAAAATTTACTATAGAAAAGGCAATCCCTGGCGTAATTAAAATTTGCGACAGTAGAAAATTATTTTTTGAAAAATTCACTATAGAAACGGCAATCCCTGGCGTAATTAAAATTTGCGACAGTAAAAAATTATTTTTTGAAAAATTTACTATAGAAAAGGCAATCCCCGGCGTATTCAAAATTTTCGACAGTAAAAAATTATTTTTTGAATAATTTACTGTAGAAAAGGCAATCCCTGGCGCAATTAAAATTTGCGACAGTAGAAAACTAATTTTTGAAAAATTTACTATAGAAAAGGCAATACCTGGCGTATTTAAAATTTGCGACAGTAAAAAATTATTTTTTGAAAAATTTACTGTAGAAAAGGCCATCCCTGGCGTAATTAAAATTTGCGACAGTAAAAAAATATTTTTTGAATAATTTACTATAGAAAAGGCAATCCCTGGCGCAATTAAAATTTGCGACAGTAAAAAATAATTTTTTGTAAAATTTACTATAGAAAAGGCAATCCCTGGCGTAATTAAAATTTGCGAGAGTAAAAAATTATTTTTTGAATAATTTACTATAGAAAAGGCAATCCCTGGAGCAATTAAAATTTGCGACAGTAAAAAATTAATTTTTGAAAAATTTACTGTGGAAAAGGCAATCCCTGGCGTAATTAAAATTTGCGACAATAAAAAATTATTTTTTGAAAAATTTATTGTAGAAAAGGCAATCCCTGGCGTAATTAAAATTTGCGACAGTAAAAAATAATTTTTTGAAAAATTTACTGTAGAAAAGGCAATCCCTGGGGTATTTAAAATTTGCGACAGTAAAAAATTATTTTTTGAATAATTTACTATAGAAAAGGCAATCCCTGGCGCAATTAAAATTTGCGACAGTAAAAAATAATTTTTTGAAAAATTTTCTATAGAAAAGGCAATCCCTGGCGTAATTAAAATTTGCGACAGTAAAAATTATTTTTTGAATAATTTACTATAGAAAAGGCAATCCCTGGCGCAATTAAAATTTGCGACAGTAAAAAATTATTTTTTGCAAAATTTACTATAGAAAAGGCAATCCCTGGCGCAATTAAAATTTGCGACAGTAAAAAATTATTTTTTGAATAATTTACTATAGAAAAGGCAATCCCTGGCGTAATTAAAATTTTCGATAGTAAAAAATTATTTTTTGAAAAATTTACTGTAGAAAAGGCAATCCCTGGCGCAATTAAAATTTGCGACAGTAAAAAATTATTTTTTGAATAATTTACTATAGAAAAGGCAATCCCTGGCGTAATTAAAATTTTCGATAGTAAAAAATTATTTTTTGAAAAATTTACTGTAGAAAAGGCAATCCCTGGCGTAATTAAAATTTTCGACAGTAAAAAAGTTTTTTTGCAAAATTTACTATAGAAATGGCAATTCCTGGCGTAATTCAAATTTGCGACAGTAGAAAATTATTTTTTGAAAAATTTACTATAGAAAAGGCAATCCCTGGCGTAATTAAAATTTGCGACAGTAAAAAATTATTTTTTGAAAAACTTACTATAGAAAAGGCAATCCCCGGCGTATTTAAAATTTGCGAGAGTAAAAAATTATTTTTTGAATAATTTACTGTAGAAAAGGCAATCCCTGGCGCAATTAAAATTTGTGAAAGTAGAAAATTAATTTTTGAAAAATTTACTATAGAAAAGGCAGTCCCTGGCGCAATTAAAATTTGCGACAGTAGAAAATTAATTTTTGAAAAATTTACTATAGAAAAGGCAATCCCTGGCGTATTTAAAATTTGCGACAGTAAAAAATTATTTTTTGAAAAATTTACTGTAGAAAAGGCAATCCCTGGCGTAATTAAAATTTGCGACAGTAAAAAAATATTTTTTGAATAATTTACTATAGAAAAGGTAATCCCTGGCGCAATTAAAATTTGCGAGAGTAAAAAATTATTTTTTGAATAATTTACTATAGAAAAGGCAATCCCTGGCGCAATTAAAATTTGCGACAGTAAAAAATTATTTTTTGCAAAATTTGCTATAGAAAAGGCAATCCCTGGCGCAATTAAAATTTGCGACAGTAAAAATTATTTTTTGAATAATTTACTATAGAAAAGGCAATCCCTGGCGTAATTAAAATTTTCGACAGTAAAAAATTATTTTTTGAAAAATTTACTGTAGAAAAGGCAATCCCTGGCGTAATTAAAATTTGCGACAGTAAAAAATTATTTTTTGCAAAATTTACTATAGAAAAGGCAATCCCTGGCGTAATTAAAATTTGCGACAGTAGAAAATTAATTTTTGAAAAATTTACTATAGAAAAGGCAATCCCTGGCGTATTTACAATTTGCGACAGTAAAAAATTATTTTTTGAAAAATTTACTGTAGAAAAGCCAATCCCTGGCGCAATTAAAATTTGCGACAGTAAAAAATTATTTTTTGAAAAATTTACTATAGAAAAGGCAATCCCTGGCGCAATTAAAATTTGCGACAGTAAAAAATTATTTTTTGCAAAATTTACTATAGAAAAGGCAATCCTTGGCGCAATTAAAATTTGCGACAGTAAAAAATTATTTTTTGAAAAATTTACTATAGAAAAGGCAATCCCTGGCGCAATTAAAATTTGCGACAGTATAAAATTAATTTTTGAAATATTTACTACAGAAAAGGCAATACCCGGCGTAATTAAAATTTGCGACAGTAAAAAATTATTTTTTGAAAAATTTACTGTAGAAAAGTCAATCGCTGGCGTAATTAAAATTTGCGACAGTAGAAAATAATTTTTTGTACAATTTACTATAGAAAAGGCAAACCCTGGCGTAATTAAAATTTGCGACAGTAAAAAATTATTTTTTTAATTATATTTTCTTTAGAAGAGGCAATCCCTGGCGTAATTAAATTTTTCGACAGTAAAAAATTATTTTTTGCAAAATTTACTATAGAAAAGGCAATCCCTGGCGTAATTAAAATTTGCGACAGTAGAAAATTATTTTTTGAAAAATTCACTATAGAAACGGCAATCCCTGGCGTAATTAAAATTTGCGACAGTAAAAAATTATTTTTTGAAAAATTTACTATAGAAAAGGCAATCCCCGGCGTATTCAAAATTTTCGACAGTAAAAAATTATTTTTTGAATAATTTACTGTAGAAAAGGCAATCCCTGGCGCAATTAAAATTTGCGACAGTAGAAAACTAATTTTTGAAAAATTTACTATAGAAAAGGCAATACTTGGCGTATTTAAAATTTGCGACAGTAAAAAATTATTTTTTGAAAAATTTACTGTAGAAAAGGCCATCCCTGGCGTAATTAAAATTTGCGACAGTAAAAAAATATTTTTTGAATAATTTACTATAGAAAAGGCAATCCCTGGCGCAATTAAAATTTGCGACAGTAAAAAATAATTTTTTGTAAAATTTACAATAGAAAAGGCAATCCCTGGCGTAATTAAAATTTGCGAGAGTAAAAAATTATTTTTTGAATAATTTACTATAGAAAAGGCAATCGCTGGCGCAATTAAAATTTGCGACAGTAAAAAATTAATTTTTGAAAAATTTACTGTGGAAAAGGCAATCCCTGGCGTAATTAAAATTTGCGACAATAAAAAATTATTTTTTGAAAAATTTACTGTAGAAAAGGCAATCCCTGGCGTAATTAAAATTTGCGACAGTAAAAAATTATTTTTTGAAAAATTTACTGTAGAAAAGGCAATCCCTGGGGTATTCAAAATTTTCGACAGTAAAAAATTATTTTTTGAATAATTTACTGTAGAAAAGGCAATCCCTGGCGCAATTAAAATTTGCGACAGTAGAAAACTAATTTTTGAAAAATTTACTATAGAAAAGGCAATAACTGGCGTATTTAAAATTTGCGACAGTAAAAAATTATTTTTTGAAAAATTTACTGTAGAAAAGGCCATCCCTGGCGTAATTAAAATTTGCGACAGTAAAAAAATATTTTTTGAATAATTTACTATAGAAAAGGCAATCCCTGGCGCAATTAAAATTTGCGACAGTAAAAAATAATTTTTTGTAAAATTTACTATAGAAACGGCAATCCCTGGCGTAATTAAAATTTGCGAGAGTAAAAAATTATTTTTTGAATAATTTACTATAGAAAAGGCAATCCCTGGCGCAATTAAAATTTGCGACAGTAAAAAATTAATTTTTGAAAAATTTACTGTGGAAAAGGCAATCCCTGGCGTAATTAAAATTTGCGACAATAAAAAATTATTTTTTGAAAAATTTATTGTAGAAAAGGCAATCCCTGGCGTAATTAAAATTTGCGACAGTAAAAAATTATTTTTTGAAAAATTTACTGTAGAAAAGGCAATCCCTGGGGTATTTAAAATTTGCGACAGTAAAAAATTATTTTTTGAATAATTTACTATAGAAAAGGCAATCCCTGGCGCAATTAAAATTTGCGACAGTAAAAAATAATTTTTTGAAAAATTTTCTATAGAAAAGGCAATCCCTGGCGTAATTAAAATTTGCGACAGTAAAAAATTATTTTTTGAATAATTTACTATAGAAAAGGCAATCCCTGGCGCAATTAAAATTTGCGACAGTAAAAAAATTATTTTTTGCAAAATTTACTATAGAAAAGGCAATCCCTGGCGCAATTAAAATTTGCGACAGTAAAAAATTATTTTTTGAATAATTTACTATAGAAAAGGCAATCCCTGGCGTAATTAAAATTTTCGATAGTAAAAAATTATTTTTTGAAAAATTTACTGTAGAAAAGGCAATCCCTGGCGCAATTAAAATTTGCGAGAGTAAAAAATTATTTTTTGAATAATTTACTATAGAAAAGGCAATCCCTGGCGTAATTAAAATTTTCGATAGTAAAAAATTATTTTTTGAAAAATTTACTGTAGAAAAGGCAATCCCTGGCGTAATTAAAATTTTCGACAGTAAAAAAGTATTTTTTGCAAAATTTACTATAGAAATGGCAATTCCTGGCGTAATTCAAATTTGCGACAGTAGAAAATTATTTTTTGAAAAATTTACTATAGAAAAGGCAATCCCTGGCGTAATTAAAATTTGCGACAGTAAAAAATTATTTTTTGAAAAACTTACTATAGAAAAGGCAATCCCCGGCGTATTTAAAATTTGCGAGAGTAAAAAATTATTTTTTGAATAATTTACTGTAGAAAAGGCAATCCCTGGCGCAATTAAAATTTGTGAAAGTAGAAAATTAATTTTTGAAAAATTTACTATAGAAAAGGCAGTCCCTGGCGCAATTAAAATTTGCGACAGTAGAAAATTAATTTTTGAAAAATTTACTATAGAAAAGGCAATCCCTGGCGTATTTAAAATTTGCGACAGTAAAAAATTATTTTTTGAATAATTTACTATAGAAAAGGCAATCCCTGGCGTAATTAAAATTTTCGACAGTAAAAAATTATTTTTTGAAAAATTTACTGTAGAAAAGGCAATCCCTGGCGTAATTAAAATTTGCGACAGTAAAAAATTTTTTTTTGCAAAATTTACTATAGAAAAGGCAATCCCTGGCGTAATTAAAATTTGCGACATTAGAAAATTAATTTTTGAAAAATTTACTATAGAAAAGGCAATCCCTGGCGTATTTACAATTTGCGACAGTAAAAAATTATTTTTTGAAAAATTTACTGTAGAAAAGCCAATCCCTGGCGCAATTAAAATTTGCGACAGTAAAAAATTATTTTTTGAAAAATTTACTATAGAAAAGGCAATCCCTGGCGCAATTAAAATTTGCGACAGTAAAAAATTATTTTTTGCAAAATTTACTATAGAAAAGGCAATCTTTGGCGCAATTAAAATTTGCGACAGTAAAAAATTATTTTTTGAAAAATTTACTATAGAAAAGGCAATCCCTGGCGCAATTAAAATTTGCGACAGTATAAAATTAATTTTTGAAATATTTACTACAGAAAAGGCAATACCCGGCGTAATTAAAATTTGCGACAGTAAAAAATTATTTTTTGAAAAATTTACTGTAGAAAGGTCAATCCCTGGCGTAATTAAAATTTGCGACAGTAGAAAATAATTTTTTGTAAAATTTACTATAGAAAAGGCAAACCCTGGCGTAATTAAAATTTGCGACAGTAAAAAATTATTTTTTTAATTATATTTTCTTTAGAAGAGGCAATCCCTGGCGTAATTAAATTTTTCGACAGTAAAAAATTATTTTTTGCAAAATTTACTATAGAAAAGGCAATCCCTGGCGTAATTAAAATTTGCGACAGTAGAAAATTATTTTTTGAAAAATTCACTATAGAAACGGCAATCCCTGGCGTAATTAAAATTTGCGACAGTAAAAAATTATTTTTTGAAAAATTTACTATAGAAAAGGCAATCCCCGGCGTATTCAAAATTTTCGAAAGTAAAAAATTATTTTTTGAATAATTTACTGTAGAAAAGGCAATCCCTGGCGCAATTAAAATTTGCGACAGTAGAAAACTAATTTTTGAAAAATTTACTATAGAAAAGGCAATACCTGGCGTATTTAAAATTTGCGACAGTAAAAAATTATTTTTTGAAAAATTTACTGTAGAAAAGGCCATCCCTGGCGTAATTAAAATTTGCGACAGGGAAAAATATATTTTTTGAATAATTTACTATAGAAAAGGCAATCCCTGGCGCAATTAAAATTTGCGACAGTAAAAAATAATTTTTTGTAAAATTTACTATAGAAAAGGCAATCCCTGGCGTAATTAAAATTTGCGAGAGTAAAAAATTATTTTTTGAATAATTTACTATAGAAAAGGCAATCCCTGGCGCAATTAAAATTTGCGACAGTAAAAAATTAATTTTTGAAAAATTTACTGTGGAAAAGGCAATCCCTGGCGTAATTAAAATTTGCGACAATAAAAAATTATTTTTTGAAAAATTTACTGTAGAAAAGGCAATCCCTGGCGTAATTAAAATTTGCGACAGTAAAAAATTATTTTTTGAAAAATTTACTGTAGAAAAGGCAATCCCTGGGGTATTTAAAATTTGCGACAGTAAAAAATTATTTTTTGAATAATTTACTATAGAAAAGGCAATCCCTGGCGCAATTAAAATTTGCGAGAGTAAAAAATTATTTTTTGAATAATTTACTGTAGAAAAGGCAATCCCTGGCGCAATTAAAATTTGTGAAAGTAGAAAATTAATTTTTGAAAAATTTACTATAGAAAAGGCAATCCCTGGCGCAATTAAAATTTGCGACAGTAAAAAATTATTTTTTGAATAATTTGCTATAGAAAAGGCAATCCCTGGCGTAATTAAAATTTTCGATAGTAAAAAATTATTTTTTGAAAAATTTACTATAGAAAAGGCAATCCCCGGCGTATTTAAAATTTGCGAGAGTAAAAAATTATTTTTTGAATAATTTACTGTAGAAAAGGCAATCCCTGGCGCAATTAAAATTTGCGACAGTAAAAAATTATTTTTTGCAAAATTTACTATAGAAAAGGCAATCCCTGGCGTAATTAAAATTTGCGACAGTAAAAAATTAATTTTTGAAAAATTTACTGTAGAAAAGGCAATCCCTGGCGTAATTAAAATTTGCGACAATAAAAAATTATTTTTTGAAAAATTTACTGTAGAAAAGGCAATCCCTGGCGTAATTAAAATTTGCGACAGTAAAAAATTATTTTTTGAAAAATTTACTGTAGAAAAGGCAATCCCTGGGGTAATTAAAATTTGCGACAGTAAAAAATTATTTTTTGAATAATTTACTATAGAAAAGGCAATCCCTGGCGCAATTAAAATTTGCGACAGTAAAAAATAATTTTTTGAAAAATTTACTATAGAAAAGGCAATCTCTGGCGTAATTAAAATTTGCGACAGTAAAAAAATATTTTTTGAATAATTTACTATAGAAAAGGCAATCCCTGGCGCAAATAAAATTTGCGACAAAAAAAAATTATTTTTTGCAAAATTTACTATAGAAAATGCAATCCCTGGCGCAATTAAAATTTGCGACAGTAAAAAATTATTTTTTGAATAATTTACTATAGAAAAGGCAATCCCTGGCGTAGTTACAATTTTCGATAGTAAAAAATTATTTTTTGAAATATTTACTGTAGAAAAGCCAATCCCTGGCGCAATTAAAATTTGCGACAGTAAAAAATTATTTTTTGAATAATTTACTTTAGAAAAGGCAATCCCTGGCGTAATTAAAATTTTCGATAGTAAAAAATTATTTTTTGAAAAATTTACTGTAGAAAGGCAATCCCTGGCGTAATTAAATTTTCGACAGTAAAAAATTATTTTTTGAAAAATTTACTATAGAAATGGAAATTCCTGGCGTAATTAAAATTTGCGACAGTAGAAAATTATTTTTTGAAAAATTTACTATAGAAAAGGCAATCCCTGGCGTAATTAAAATTTGCGACAGTAAAAAATTATTTTTTTAAAAATTTACTATAGAAAAGGCAATCCCCGGCGTATTTAAAATTTGCGACAGTAAAAAATTATTTTTTGAATAATTTACTGTAGAAAAGGCAATCCCTGGCGCAATTAAAATTTGTGACAGTAGAAAATTAATTTTTGAAAAATTTACTATAGAAAAGGCAATCCCTGGCGTATTTAAAATTTGCGACAGTAAAAAATTATTTTTTGAAAAATTTACTGTAGAGAAGGCAACCCCTAGCGTAATTAAAATTTGCGACAGCAAAAAATTATTTTTTGAATAATTTACTATAGAAAAAGCAATCTCTGGCGCAATTAAAATTTGCGACAATAAAAAAAATTTTTTTGAAAAATTTACTATAGAAAAGGCAATCCCTAGCGTAATTAAAATTTGCGACAGCAAAAAATTATTTTTTGAAAAATTTACTGTAGAAAAGGCAATCCCTGGGGTAATTAAAATTTGCGACAGTAAAAAATTATTTTTTGAATAATTTACTATAGAAAAGGCAATCCCTGGCGCAAATAAAATTTGCGACAGTAAAAAATTATTTTTTGCAAAATTTACCATAGAAAAGGTAATCCCTGGCGTAATTAAAATTTGCGACAGTACAAAATTATTTTTTGAAAAATTTACTATAGAAAAGGCAATCCCTGGCGTAATTAAAATTTGCGGCAGTAAAAAATTATTTTTTGAACAATTTACTATAGAAAGGCAACCCCCGGCTAAATTAAAATTTGCGAGAGTAAAAAATTATTTTTTGAATAATTTACTGTAGAAAAGGCAATCCCTGGCGTAATTAAAATTTGCGCCAGTAGAAAATTATTTTTTGAAAAATTTACTATAGAAAATGCAATCCCTGGCGTAATTAAAATTTGCGACAGCAAAAAATTATTTTTTGAATAATTTACTATAGAAAAAGCAATCTCTGGCGTAATTAAAATTTGCGACAATAAAAAAAATTTTTTTGAAAAATTTACTATAGAAAAGGCAATCCCTAGCGTAATTAAAATTTGCGACAGCAAAAAATTATTTTTTGAATAATTTACTATAGAAAAAGCAATCTCTGGCGCAATTAAAATTTGCGACAATAAAAAAAAATTTTTTGAAAAATTTACTATAGAAAAGGCAATCCCTAGCGTAATTAAAATTTGCGACAGTAAAAAATTATTTTTTGCAAAATTTACCATAGAAAAGGCAATCCCTGGCGTAATTAAAATTTGCGACAGTACAAAATAATTTTTTGAAAAATTTACTATAGAAAAGGCAACCCCCGGCTAAATTAAAATTTGCGAGAGTAAAAAATTATTTTTTGAATAATTTACTGTAGAAAAGGCAATCCCTGGATTAATTAAAATTTGCGCCAGTAGAAAATTATTTTTTGAAAAATTTACTATAGAAAATGCAATCCCTGGCGTAATTAAAATTTGCGACAGCAAAAAATTATTTTTTGAATAATTTACTATAGAAAAAGCAATCTCTGGCGCAATTAAAATTTGCGACAATAAAAAAATTTTTTTTGAAAAATTTACTATAGAAAAGGCAATCCCTAGCGTAATTAAAATTTGCGACAGCAAAAAATTATTTTTTGAATAATTTACTATAGAAAAAGCAATCTCTGGCGCAATTAAAATTTGCGACAATAAGAAAAAAATTTTTTGAAAAATTTACTATAGAAAAGGCAATCCCTAGCGTAATTAAAATTTGCGACAGCAAAAAATTATTTTTTGAAAAATTTACTGTAGAAAAGGCAATCCCTGGGGTAATTAAAATTTGCGACAGTAAAAAATTATTTTTTGAATAATTTACTATAGGAAAGGCAATCCCTGGCGCAAATAAAATTTGCGACAGTAAAAAATTATTTTTTGCAAAATTTACCATAGAAAAGGCAATCCCTGGCGTAATTAAAATTTGCGACAGTACAAAATTATTTTTTGAAAAATTTACTATAGAAAAGGCAATCCCTGGCGTAATTAAATTTTGCGGCAGTAAAAAATTATTTTTTGAAAAATTTACTATAGAAAAGGCAACCCCCGGCTAAATTAAAATTTGCGAGAGTAAAAAATTATTTTTTGAATAATTTACTGTAGAAAAGGCAATCCCTGGCGTAATTAAAATTTGCGCCAGTAGAAAATTATTTTTTGAAAAATTTACTACAGAAAATGCAATCCCTGGCGTAATTAAAATTTGCGACAGCAAAAAATTATTTTTTGAAAAATTTACTGTAGAAAAAGCAATCTCTGGCGCAATTAAAATTTGCGACAATAAAAAAAAATTTTTTGAAAAATTTACTATAGAAAAGGCAATCCCTAGCGTAATTAAAATTTGCGACAGCAAAAAATTATTTTTTGAATAATTTACTATAGAAAAAGCAATCTCTGGCGCAATTAAAATTTGCGACAATAAAAAAAATTTTTTTGAAAAATTTACTATAGAAAAGGCAATCCCTAGCGTAATTAAAATTTGCGACAGCAAAAAATTATTTTTTGAAAAATTTACTGTAGAAAAGGCAATCCCTGGGGTAATTAAAATTTGCGACAGTAAAAAATTATTTTTTGAATAATTTACTATAGAAAAGGCAATCCCTGGCGCAAATAAAATTTGCGACAGTAAAAAATTATTTTTTGCAAAATTTAGCATAGAAAAGGCAATCCCTGGCGTAATTAAAATTTGCGACAGTACAAAATTATTTTTTGAAAAATTTACTATAGAAAAGGCAATCCCTGGCGTAATTAAAATTTGCGGCAGTAAAAAATTATTTTTTGAAAAATTTACTATAGAAAAGGCAACCCCCGGCTAAATTAAAATTTGCGAGAGTAAAAAATTATTTTTTGAATAATTTACTGTAGAAAAGGCAATCCCTGGCGTAATTAAAATTTGCGCCAGTAGAAAATTATTTTTTGAAAAATTTACTATAGAAAATGCAATCCCTGGCGTAATTAAAATTTGCGACAGCAAAAAATTATTTTTTGAATAATTTACTATAGAAAAAGCAATCTCTGGCGCAATTAAAATTTGCGACAATAAAAAAAATTTTTTTGAAAAATTTACTATAGAAAAGGCAATCCCTAGCGTAATTAAAATTTGCGACAGCAAAAAATTATTTTTTGAATAATTTACTATAGAAAAAGCAATCTCTGGCGCAATTAAAATTTGCGACAATAAAAAAAATTTTTTTGAAAAATTTACTATAGAAAAGGCAATCCCTAGCGTAATTAAAATTTGCGACAGCAAAAAATTATTTTTTGAAAAATTTACTGTAGAAATGGCAATCCCTGGGGTAATTAAAATTTGCGACAGTAAAAAATTATTTTTTGAATAATTTACTATAGAAAAGGCAATCCCTGGCGCAAATAAAATTTGCGACAGTAAAAAATTATTTTTTGCAAAATTTACCATAGAAAAGGCAATCCCTGGCGTAATTAAAATTTGCGACAGTACAAAATTATTTTTTGAAAAATTTACTATAGAAAAGGCAACCCCCGGCTAAATTAAAATTTGCGAGAGTAAAAAATTATTTTTTGAATAATTTACTGTAGAAAAGGCAATCCCTGGCGTAATTAAAATTTGCGCCAGTAGAAAATTATTTTTTGAAAAATTTACTATAGAAAATGCAATCCCTGGCGTAATTAAAATTTGCGACAGCAAAAAATTATTTTTTGAATAATTTACTATAGAAAAAGCAATCTCTGGCGCAATTAAAATTTGCGACAATAAAAAAAAATTTTTTGAAAAATTTACTATAGAAAAGGCAATCCCTAGCGTAATTAAAATTTGCGACAGCAAAAAATTATTTTTTGAATAATTTACTATAGAAAAAGCAATCTCTGGCGCAATTAAAATTTGCGACAATAAAAAAAAATTTTTTGAAAAATTTACTATAGAAAAGGCAATCCCTAGCGTAATTAAAATTTGCGACAGCAAAAAATTATTTTTTGAAAAATTTACTGTAGAAAAAGCAATCTCTGGCGCAATTAAAATTTGCGACAATAAAAAAAATTTTTTTGAAAAATTTACTATAGAAAAGGCAATCCCTAGCGTAATTAAAATTTGCGACAGCAAAAAATTATTTTTTGAATAATTTACTATAGAAAAAGCAATCTCTGGCGCAATTAAAATTTGCGACAATAAAAAAAAATTTTTTGAAAAATTTACTATAGAAAAGGCAATCCTTAGCGTAATTAAAATTTGCGACAGCAAAAAATTATTTTTTGAAAAATTTACTGTAGAAAAGGCAATCCCTGTGGTAATTAAAATTTGCGACAGTAAAAAATTATTTTTTGAATAATTTACTATAGAAAAGGCAATCCCTGGCGCAAATAAAATTTGCGACAGTAAAAAATTATTTTTTGCAAAATTTACCATAGAAAAGGCAATCCCTGGCGTAATTAAAATTTGCGACAGTACAAAATTATTTTTTGAAAAATTTACTATAGAAAAGGCAATCCCTGGCGTAATTAAAATTTGCGGCAGTAAAAAATTATTTTTTGAAAAATTTACTATAGAAAAGGCAACCCCCGGCTAAATTAAAATTTGCGAGAGTAAAAAATTATTTTTTGAATAATTTACTGTAGAAAAGGCAATCCCTGGCGTAATTAAAATTTGCGCCAGTAGAAAATTATTTTTTGAAAAATTTACTATAGAAAATGCAATCCCTGGCGTAATTAAAATTTGCGACAGCAAAAAATTATTTTTTGAATAATTTACTATAGAAAAAGCAATCTCTGGCGCAATTAAAATTTGCGACAATAAAAAAAATTTTTTTGAAAAATTTACTATAGAAAAGGCAATCCCTAGCGTAATTAAAATTTGCGACAGCAAAAAATTATTTTTTGAAAATTTACTGTAGAAAAGGCAATCCCTGGGGTAATTAAAATTTGCGACAGTAAAAAATTATTTTTTGAATAATTTACTATAGAAAAGGCAATCCCTGGCGCAAATAAAATTTGCGACAGTAAAAAATTATTTTTTGCAAAATTTACCATAGAAAAGGCAATCCCTGGCGTAATTAAAATCTGCGACAGTACAAAATTATTTTTTGAAAATTTACTATAGAAAAGGCAATCCCTGGCGTAATTAAAATTTTCGATAGTAAAAAATTATTTTTTGAAAAATTTACTATAGAAAAGGCAATCCCCGGCGTATTTAAAATTTGCGAGAGTAAAAAATTATTTTTTGAATAATTTACTGTAGAAAAGGCAATCCCTGGCGCAATTAAAATTTGCGACAGTAAAAAATTATTTTTTGCAAAATTTACTATAGAAAAGGCAATCCCTGGCGTAATTAAAATTTGCGACAGTAAAAAATTAATTTTTGAAAAATTTACTGTAGAAAAGGCAATCCCTGGCGTAATTAAAATTTGCGACAATAAAAAATTATTTTTTGAAAAATTTACTGTAGAAAAGGCAATCCCTGGCGTAATTAAAATTTGCGACAGTAAAAAATTATTTTTTGAAAAATTTACTGTAGAAAAGGCAATCCCTGGGGTAATTAAAATTTGCGACAGTAAAAAATTATTTTTTGAATAATTTACTATAGAAAAGGCAATCCCTGGCGCAATTAAAATTTGCGACAGTAAAAATAATTTTTTGAAAAATTTACTATAGAAAAGGCAATCTCTGGCGTAATTAAAATTTGCGACAGTAAAAAAATATTTTTTGAATAATTTACTATAGAAAAGGCAATCCCTGGCGCAAATAAAATTTGCGACAAAAAAAAATTATTTTTTGCAAAATTTACTATAGAAAAGGCAATCCCTGGCGCAATTAAAATTTGCGACAGTAAAAAATTATTTTTTGAATAATTTACTATAGAAAAGGCAATCCCTGGCGTAGTTACAATTTTCGATAGTAAAAAATTATTTTTTGAAATATTTACTGTAGAAAAGCCAATCCCTGGCGCAATTAAAATTTGCGACAGTAAAAAATTATTTTTTGAATAATTTACTATAGAAAAGGCAATCCCTGGCGTAATTAAAATTTTCGATAGTAAAAAATTATTTTTTGAAAAATTTACTGTAGAAAGGCAATCCCTGGCGTAATTAAATTTTCGACAGTAAAAAATTATTTTTTGCAAAATTTACTATAGAAATGGAAATTCCTGGCGTAATTAAAATTTGCGACAGTAGAAAATTATTTTTTGAAAAATTTACTATAGAAAAGGCAATCCCTGGCGTAATTAAAATTTGCGACAGTAAAAAATTATTTTTTTAAAATTTACTATAGAAAAGGCAATCCCCGGCGTATTTAAAATTTGCGACAGTAAAAAATTATTTTTTGAATAATTTACTGTAGAAAAGGCAATCCCTGGCGCAATTAAAATTTGTGACAGTAGAAAATTAATTTTTGAAAAATTTACTATAGAAAAGGCAATCCCTGGCGTATTTAAAATTTGCGACAGTAAAAAATTATTTTTTGAAAAATTTACTGTAGAGAAGGCAACCCCTAGCGTAATTAAAATTTGCGACAGCAAAAAATTATTTTTTGAATAATTTACTATAGAAAAAGCAATCTCTGGCGCAATTAAAATTTGCGACAATAAAAAAAAATTTTTTGAAAAATTTACTATAGAAAAGGCAATCCCTAGCGTAATTAAAATTTGCGACAGCAAAAAATTATTTTTTGAAAAATTTACTGTAGAAAAGGCAATCCCTGGGGTAATTAAAATTTGCGACAGTAAAAAATTATTTTTTGAATAATTTACTATAGAAAAGGCAATCCCTGGCGCAAATAAAATTTGCGACAGTAAAAAATTATTTTTTGCAAAATTTACCATAGAAAAGGTAATCCCTGGCGTAATTAAAATTTGCGACAGTACAAAATTATTTTTTGAAAAATTTACTATAGAAAAGGCAATCCCTGGCGTAATTAAAATTTGCGGCAATAAAAAATTATTTTTTGAAAAATTTACTATAGAAAGGCAACCCCCGGCTAAATTAAAATTTGCGAGAGTAAAAAATTATTTTTTGAATAATTTACTGTAGAAAGGCAATCCCTGGCGTAATTAAAATTTGCGCCAGTAGAAAATTATTTTTTGAAAAATTTACTATAGAAAATGCAATCCCTGGCGTAATTAAAATTTGCGACAGCAAAAAATTATTTTTTGAATAATTTACTATAGAAAAAGCAATCTCTGGCGTAATTAAAATTTGCGACAATAAAAAAAATTTTTTTGAAAAATTTACTATAGAAAAGGCAATCCCTAGCGTAATTAAAATTTGCGACAGCAAAAATTATTTTTTGAATAATTTACTATAGAAAAAGCAATCTCTGGCGCAATTAAAATTTGCGACAATAAAAAAAATTTTTTTGAAAAATTTACTATAGAAAAGGCAATCCCTAGCGTAATTAAAATTTGCGACAGTAAAAAATTATTTTTTGCAAATTTACCATAGAAAAGGCAATCCCTGCCGTAATTAAAATTTGCGACAGTACAAAATTATTTTTTGAAAAATTTACTATAGAAAAGGCAATCCCTAGCGTAATTAAAATTTGCGACAGCAAAAAATTATTTTTTGAAAAATTTACTGTAGAAAAAGCAATCTCTGGCGCAATTAAAATTTGCGACAATAAAAAAAAATTTTTTGAAAAATTTACTATAGAAAAGGCAATCCCTAGCGTAATTAAAATTTGCGACAGCAAAAAATTATTTTTTGAATAATTTACTATAGAAAAAGCAATCTCTGGCGCAATTAAAATTTGCGACAATAAAAAAATTTTTTTTGAAAAATTTACTATAGAAAAGGCAATCCCTAGCGTAATTAAAATTTGCGACAGCAAAAAATTATTTTTTGAAAAATTTACTGTAGAAAAGGCAATCCCTGGGGTAATTAAAATTTGCGACAGTAAAAAATTATTTTTTGAATAATTTACTATAGAAAAGGCAATCCCTGGCGCAAATAAAATTTGCGACAGTAAAAAATTATTTTTTGCAAAATTTACCATAGAAAAGGCAATCCCTGGCGTAATTAAAATTTGCGTCAGTACAAAATTATTTTTTGAAAAATTTACTATAGAAAAGGCAATCCCTGGCGTAATTAAAATTTGCGGCAGTAAAAAATTATTTTTTGAAAAATTTACTATAGAAAAGGCAACCCCCGGCTAAATTAAAATTTGCGAGAGTAAAAAATTATTTTTTGAATAATTTACTGTAGAAAAGGCAATCCCTGGCGTAATTAAAATTTGCGCCAGTAGAAAATTATTTTTTGAAAAATTTACTATAGAAAATGCAATCCCTGGCGTAATTAAAATTTGCGACAGCAAAAAATTATTTTTTGAATAATTTACTATAGAAAAAGCAATCTCTGGCGCAATTAAAATTTGCGACAATAAAAAAAATTTTTTGAAAAATTTACTATAGAAAAGGCAATCCCTAGCGTAATTAAAATTTGCGACAGCAAAAAATTATTTTTTGAATAATTTACTATAGAAAAAGCAATCTCTGGCGCAATTAAAATTTGCGACAATAAAAAAAATTTTTTGAAAAATTTACTATAGAAAAGGCAATCCCTAGCGTAATTAAAATTTGCGACAGCAAAAAATTATTTTTTGAAAAATTTACTGTAGAAATGGCAATCCCTGGGGTAATTAAAATTTGCGACAGTAAAAAATTATTTTTTGAATAATTTACTATAGAAAAGGCAATCCCTGGCGCAAATAAAATTTGCGACAGTAAAAAATTATTTTTTGCAAAATTTACCATAGAAAAGGCAATCCCTGGCGTAATTAAAATTTGCGACAGTACAAAATTATTTTTTGAAAAATTTACTATAGAAAAGGCAACCCCGGCTAAATTAAAATTTGCGAGAGTAAAAAATTATTTTTTGAATAATTTACTGTAGAAAAGGCAATCCCTGGCGTAATTAAAATTTGCGCCAGTAGAAAATTATTTTTTGAAAAATTTACTATAGAAAATGCAATCCCTGGCGTAATTAAAATTTGCGACAGCAAAAAATTATTTTTTGAATAATTTACTATAGAAAAAGCAATCTCTGGCGCAATTAAAATTTGCGACAATAAAAAAAAATTTTTGAAAAATTTACTATAGAAAAGGCAATCCCTAGCGTAATTAAAATTTGCGACAGCAAAAAATTATTTTTTGAATAATTTACTATAGAAAAAGCAATCTCTGGCGCAATTAAAATTTGCGACAATAAAAAAAATTTTTTTGAAAAATTTACTATAGAAAAGGCAATCCCTAGCGTAATTAAAATTTGCGACAGCAAAAAATTATTTTTTGAAAAATTTACTGTAGAAAAGGCAATCCCTGGGGTAATTAAAATTTGCGACAGTAAAAAAATTATTTTTTGAATAATTTACTATAGAAAAGGCAATCCCTGGCGCAAATAAAATTTGCGACAGTAAAAAATTATTTTTTGCAAAATTTACCATAGAAAAGGCAATCCCTGGCGTAATTAAAATTTGCGACAGTACAAAATTATTTTTTGAAAAATTTACTATAGAAAAGGCAATCCCTGGCGTAATTAAAATTTGCGGCAGTAAAAAATTATTTTTTGAAAAATTTACTATAGAAAAGGCAACCCCCGGCTAAATTAAAATTTGCGAGAGTAAAAAATTATTTTTTGAATAATTTACTGTAGAAAAGGCAATCCCTGGCGTAATTAAAATTTGCGCCAGTAGAAAATTATTTTTTGAAAAATTTACTATAGAAAATGCAATCCCTGGCGTAATTAAAATTTGCGACAGCAAAAAATTATTTTTTGAAAAATTTACTGTAGAAAAAGCAATCTCTGGCGCAATTAAAATTTGCGACAATAAAAAAAATTTTTTTGAAAAATTTACTATAGAAAAGGCAATCCCTAGCGTAATTAAAATTTGCGACAGCAAAAAATTATTTTTTGAATAATTTACTATAGAAAAAGCAATCTCTGGCGCAATTAAAATTTGCGACAATAAAAAAAATTTTTTTGAAAAATTTACTATAGAAAAGGCAATCCTTAGCGTAATTAAAATTTCCGACAGCAAAAAATTATTTTTTGAAAAATTTACTGTAGAAAAGGCAATCCCTGGGGTAATTAAAATTTGCGACAGTAAAAAATTATTTTTTGAATAATTTACTATAGAAAAGGCAATCCCTGGCGCAAATAAAATTTGCGACAGTAAAAAATTATTTTTTGCAAAATTTACCATAGAAAAGGCAATCCCTGGCGTAATTAAAATTTGCGACAGTACAAAATTATTTTTTGAAAAATTTACTATAGAAAAGGCAATCCCTGGCGTAATTAAAATTTGCGGCAGTAAAAAATAATTTTTTGAAAAATTTACTATAGAAAAGGCAACCCCCGGCTAAATTAAAATTTGCGAGAGTAAAAAATTATTTTTTGAATAATTTACTGTAGAAAAGGCAATCCCTGGCGTAATTAAAATTTGCGCCAGTAGAAAATTATTTTTTGAAAAATTTACTATAGAAAATGCAATCCCTGGCGTAATTAAAATTTGCGACAGCAAAAAATTATTTTTTGAATAATTTACTATAGAAAAAGCAATCTCTGGCGCAATTAAAATTTGCGACAATAAAAAAAATTTTTTTGAAAAATTTACTATAGAAAAGGCAATCCCTAGCGTAATTAAAATTTGCGACAGCAAAAAATTATTTTTTGAATAATTTACTATAGAAAAAGCAATCTCTGGCGCAATTAAAATTTGCGACAATAAAAAAAATTTTTTTGAAAAATTTACTATAGAAAAGGCAATCCCTAGCGTAATTAAAATTTGCGACAGCAAAAAATTATTTTTTGAAAAATTTACTGTAGAAAAGGCAATCCCTGGGGTAATTAAAATTTGCGACAGTAAAAAATTATTTTTTGAATAATTTACTATAGAAAAGGCAATCCCTGGCGCAAATAAAATTTGCGACAGTAAAAAATTATTTTTTGCAAAATTTACCATAGAAAAGGCAATCCCTGGCGTAATTAAAATTTGCGACAGTACAAAATTATTTTTTGAAAAATTTACTATAGAAAAGGCAACCCCCGGCTAAATTAAAATTTGCGAGAGTAAAAAATTATTTTTTGAATAATTTACTGTAGAAAAGGCAATCCCTGGGGTAATTAAAATTTGCGACAGTAAAAAATTATTTTTTGAATAATTTACTATAGAAAATGCA